>OU426865.1:5352276-5377276 GCA_911387685.1 Dolichovespula media
CGTTAAAAATTTTCATAGTTTACGAAACGGGGAAAATAATTTCGTGATTTTGTCGATAAAATGTTTTGTTCTCTTTCTTTCTTTCTCTCTCTCTCTTTTTCTTTTTTGGAAACACGAGAGAAATTATTTGTATAGAGCCAAAAAAAATCGATAACATAATACTTACATGTATGACGGATCGTTCAGTATGTTTTTCAAGGCGTTCGTCAATTTTTCTTCGGTTATCTCTTGAAACGAACCAAGTGAAATGGCTATCTTCCTATTAACATAATTTTGTACATTTACTTTTTGATCCCCGAAGAGTGGTACACCTATCATTGGGATCCCATAGTATATCGATTCCGTCGTTCCCATAAGACCGCCGTGGGTAATGAACGCACGTGTGTTTTTGTGCTCTATAACATACGATGAAAATGGATTAAAAAAAATAAATAAATAAATAAATAAATAAATTAAATGGAGGGGAAACAAAGTCGCGTAAGCAATTATTTATATGAGTTATTAATTAAGTCTAATTTAAAAGAGATAATCGTAAAGTATGTTAGAACTGTGTATAGTTTCTGTCAAGAATTATTTGTGACGCTTAAATATATGTCTGCATTTATCTTATCATATATAATCGTTGGACAATATATATATATATATATATGCATATATATTTGTTCATTTAAAATTAGAAACAGAAAAAAAAAAGAAATGCATTCGATCGATTTTTGTAAAAAAAAAAAAAGGCAGATATTTCTCGGCGTTAAATTATTGTTTCTCCTTCTTTCTTTTTTTTTTTTCTTTTTTTCTTTTTTACTCACTCAATATCGGTATCTGAGAGAACCAGCTCTGTATCATAACATTCTTCGGCAGGCCTGGCAATAATTCCTCCTTCTTCGCTACCTTCATTAATACGCGTACTGGCGCTATCTTTTCGAATGCCTTGTAAAATATCTCCATCAATTCTTTCGGGAACGTTTCGATTCTGACCATAGAGCCGAACGTGAAATAAATGCATCCGTGTTCGCTTTCGTCCAACCACTTTTGCACCTCCTTTTTTCGTCATATAAACGAGATCGGTTCGAGTGAGAAAAAACTTGGTCGAGTAACGAATTTGTTTACCCCCAACCCCCAACCCCCCACCACTCCCTATCGATAACAATCGATATCACATAAATAAATATATATTTAGACTCACCGGTAAAAGTGGATCTATGTCGTTGCTAAGATGCAATCCACCGACCTCTACTACGGATTGTGGAAAAGATCTGATACCGTGTATGCTGTGATGAGAATTGACGAGTACCAACGATAGATCGTTGAAAAGATCTTGTATGTCGGTCTCCATACCGAAATGTTCCTTAACGAGTTCGGCCTGTTTACTGGTATAATAATCCATTTGATATTGCAAGTAACGTATCGTTATCGTGTTCATCAATCTCTCCCAAAAGTTCATCTGTTGGGAGTAACCGGAGAATATGTTTGGTACGTAGGCCGGTTCATTTGGTACACCGATACGATGCCCGGCCCAATCGTGAAACGGCGAGGACATCATTCCGATCATTGGTACTTTAAGATGACGGCCAAATGCTAGATAACAATGAGCGGCGAACAGCTGCAAATTTTTTTTTTTTTTTTATTAAATTTTTAATATCGACGGTGTGTATATATATATATGTGTGTGTGTGTGTGTGTGTGTGTACGTATTTATGTATGTATGCATGTATGTACGTCGTTTCGGACGTTGTCGATGGGATTCGAGAAGTCGAAAATACGACGTTCAAAGGCACTTTAAGAGATTTACTTTAAGAGATCATCGTCTCTTACGATTCTATCAGCGTATTCAGTTTTAGCGCGTATTAACGCAATCGGTGTTGTTTGTCCATTAACCAACCATTACGTAACTCTATCTTCGTGCTGCTCGTTTAAAACGTGCACGGTACTTTTCCCTCCCTCTCCTCCTCCCACCCCCGTCCTCCTCCCGAGAGAGAGAGAGAGAGAGAGAGAGAGAGAGAGAGAGAGAGAGAGAGAGAGAGAGAGAGAGAGAGAGAAAGAGAATGTGTTACGTGTAACAATTCGACGACGACGACGACTACTACGACTACGAAGACGAAGACAAGTTCAAGGACGCATCATCACGCTGAGATTAATTCGTTAAGTCATCGTAAATGACGCTTTACTACGTATGTATATCGGAGGATGAAGTATATTGCGTTTAAGAGGAAAATCTTTTTTCATCTTCTCCGAAGTATTACAACGAACTCTTCCGACGTATTCGTCAGTTGTATCGTATCCGAGATAGAGTACAAAAAAAAAATAAAAATAATAATAATAATAATAATAATAACAACAATAATCGTACTATATAATTCGCACGCGTTATGACGTATCGAAATGATCGATGATATATTTATATTATTTGCTATTGCTCGGTCTCTTACCTCCGTAATGACGATATCGTAAGGCTGTACTTTCGCTGTAGTTTTGATTATTTCTTGTATCTTCGATTGTCCCATTAGCTCGCATATCTTCAGTCCTGCCATATACGTAAGACGTTCTATGTTCATACTGCCGAAGAACATTATTTCCCTTGCGGTCAAATTGTTAACGGCCGTTCCCATGGTATTTTCAAAAATGATTTCTCTGTAATTGGGATGGGCGTTGCGCGTTTTAAAATGCGTTATTACGTCTACCTGGTGACCACGTTTGGCGAGTCCCTTCATAAGTGCCTCCATCATCGTCCAATGACTTTTTCCATTAACGGGAAAGACACCCAAAATTTTGTACCCATTGGTCGTACATTGGCAGGCTATAAAAGCAAGTAATAAAGATAGGACGAGTCTACGCATCTTTTAGGAATTTTCTTGATTACCTGCAAGAATATCGGATCGATCGATTAATTGATTACAAAAAGTGACAAATGTTTGGTTAGAATTATTGCTTTCTCTCTTTCGCTCGCTCTAGAAACGAGTCTCATTTCGATGAGATAATTAATTAATAAGAGAAAGATGGCTTATTAATTATATCTCATTATTATAATAAATATAACATATCTTATATCTTATGATATTATTATTTATAATAAATAAAATATATATTATATATATATATATATATATATATATATATTATATCTTATTAATTATTATTATTATTATTATTTATTTATTTCAAATAATAATAGATAAAGAATAATAATAATTAAAGTAATACAATTTTGAATTATACCAATCTAGTGTTATCATTGATGAATAATACATGTAAAGAATGGACGTGCGGTGATACGATATTGTTTGTCCACCGTTTGACTTATCAGTATTCCGACATTATCTCGAAGAGATTATTTTTTTCATTGTTACGCAAGAGAGAATTTTCATTTTTAAAAGTATTTATTTCATTTCTCCTTCTTTACAGCGTCTTTGCACACGCACACGCACACGCACACGCACACGCACACGCACACGCACACGCACACGCACACGCACACGCACACGCACACGCACACGCACACGCACACGCATACGCACGCATATTTATTTATACACCACACGCTTTATTTTTAATTCTTTTTTCCTTTACGCCCACGAAGTATATATATTACCGAAACACTGAACGATTAAAAGCATTAATCTTCCTTAAAGATTTTCAAACTAATCCGCACGATTGTATAATATTCTCACTCGTCGCGTCTCAGAGAGAAAACAAGAATGATAGGAGTAACAGAAAAAAAGAAGGGAACAAGAGAAACAAAAAGTAGAAATGTGAAAGAAGATGAAGAAGATGAAGAAAGAAGCGCGCGCGCGCGCGCGCACACACACACACGCACGCACACACACATACACAAATGAGAATGAAACTCTTGTCAATGATTTTACTCACACTTTCTTACGCATTTATTATTGAGAGCCGTACTCGATATATATCGGACGCACGGAGAGAGAGAGAGAAATCGGCACCGCTGAGAGAGAAATGAATCGCGCGTCGTTTGCAATGCGCGTTTTAAACGAAGGGACGGGGGAAATGTGAACCGAGATACGCGCGCGTGTTGATCTCTCGAAATGAATTAGCAGCAGCAGTAGCAGCAGCAACAGCAGCAGCAGCAGCAGCAGAAGTAACACCAGAGAGTGCGTCGTTGATGACGATGATGACGTTCGTTCGCCCGTCCCCGAATATTCGGACTAACAATAAATCTTACCGCTAGAGGCAGGACCGACTAACTTATAACCCATGGCGACATTGGACTTTATACTCGTTCGAAGTTTAACAGAAAATCATTTTTATCGCATCGGTCGCCATCGAACGACACCACCACCACCACCACCACCACCACCACCGTTCATATCGTCTTTTTATTTATCATTAGTATCATCCTCGCCTTGTCATTCTTTGTCTTCCACTCTTCTTTCTCCGTTCTTTCCATTCTGTTTTTTTTTCTTTTTTTTTCTTTTTTTTTTTTTTTTTCTTCAATTTCCCTCCTCAATTTTTCTCTCCCTCCCCCTACTCTCCCCTTTCCGTCGGGATTAATTCCTAGATAGGATCTACCTTACCGACGCGAACGCCTAACGTCGCACTTTAGCTCGTCCGCGCATCTCGACAAAAGTTAAGCCGACTTTCATATAAACCGCTTTAGTTCCATTTTAACGATCGACATCGATCATTTTAATAATGGGAGAAGGTACATACTTTGATTCAAAGAATTTTTCACTCTGACCAAGCTCGTAATTTTATTATTATTATTATTATTATTATTATTATTATTATTATTATTATTGTTGTTGTTGTAGTTGTTGTTATTATAGATCGTTCGACTATCGTACTTATCGCTGTTATCGTTTCACGACGATAAACACCGTGACCCTTTGATAATCCTATTATGCGGTATGATAATATTTATATTTTATACTCGTATTAACGTGTTACATTTCGTGAGTGACTAACGACTTTTAAATGATTTGAATGAAATTAATATTGATATAAAATATTTCGTACGAGAGATTAAACTTGAAAAGCGATTAATTGATTTTTTTTTTTTTTTTTTTTTAATATATACGATCGTAAATAGTCGAGATAATCTTCTTCGTTTTCGTAAATAATTAATCGATCGATCCTTGAAAATGATCGTTAAGTATCGTTCGATAATGGCCGGTCAATGTATTCCAAAAAATATCCAAAAACGATATCGCGGAGAGTATTCTTCTTTTTTGAAGTATATCACGAAGGTTATTATTTCTTTTCTTTTCTTCTTTCTTTTTCTAGACGTCGAGAAGATAAGGATGTTTATCATCTTCGTGATGATAATTGTCTTCGAACGTTTCCATGTGATAAGTGTTCTCCCCCCCCCCCTTTTATATGAATTCATTCAACACTTTGACTCATTCGACAGTTTATCAGGCTTTAATTATAAATTTATTGTATACATATTTTATTTTTAACGGTACATACAATATATATATATATATATATATATATATATATATATATATATTTTATCGACTAATCGACGATTCCAATACGAATTTTAATTTGTCAAGATCGATAAGAGAAATGAATCCTTCGATCGTGGACGTATAGTTCGTTTCGTTTCGTTTCGTTTCGTTTAAAAAGAAAATTATAAATTCGATTGGAAGAAAACAACGTCCGAACGTAGACCATTCGTGGGTAAATTTAATCGACTAGATTTGAAGTCGCTTTTCAAAATTTCATGAGATCGCAAGGGTAAAAATTTTTCCAACGATTCACTCTCGTTCGTTATAGTGATCGTCGTCGTATCGTCGGAAATAATAATGTTCGTATCTATATCGATAAAACATCGAGATTAAGTACAGATAAATTTCGATCCGTAAGATTTGTTCGAATATTTTCGCGAGTCATCGTAAATAATACGTCGTTTATATTCCAAACGGGGATCGCTTATCGATCACAATAGTTTACTCGCGTTTCGTTATCGAATAAAAATTTTAAATCCCTCGACAGGATTATCATCCGTCGACAATCATCTTCCGTGATACCGAGGGACAGGGGGTTAAATATGATTTAAAATAAATAATTTCTCTTTACGACGACTATAGAGGATCTAGGTCGTAATATGAAAGGAAGATACGTTACGACATCTTTTTCAAGCGCGTAACATTGCCGTTTACGGTCGATGATATCATTGACTTCAGGAGCGTCAGAATTAAACGAATTGTTACGTAAACGATGACAAGCGAAACCAACGATAGAAATGCATAAACGTCTAAGAAATCGATCTCCCACCAATTCAAGTCCATGGCCGGTGAACGTAACGCATCCCATCCGTATTTAACGATATATTCGATCCAATAATTAGCGGTGTCGATCGGGCTCAACGGCCTATCCAAAAATTTTTCTTTCATCTTACGTATCGCCTCCCTAAAAAAAAAAAAAATATATATATATATATATATATAATATTTCGTTATCGCTATTCAGAGGGTCGAAAAGAAAAAAGTTTATAATAATATATGTTCGTAAATATCGTTCTAACACAAGAGTGTAAATCATCGAACGCGTTAACTGTTCATGCGGATGGTTCGTACCTGTAAGTGGAATTATACAAGATAGCGTTCAATGCAGCGTCCATATCATCCTGCGTCAAATATTCGAAGTCTAGTTTTATCGCGATGTTCTTTTCCACGTAATTGGCGATATTTGAAAATTGGTCGCCGAAGATAGGTATTCCGATCATTGGAACGCCGCAAGAAATGGCCTCCTGCGTCCCCATGGAACCACCGTGAGTGATAAAAGCCTTCGCGTTCGGATGTTCTAAAAATATATTCGATAGAATGATTCTAGGTCGACTGTGAGATACGATACGAACGTGAACATTTTCTGAATGTAATCTACTCGTATGAATGTTATAGTTGTTAATCGATATCGCAAATGATGGAATTATAATAAAACGTTTGCACGTTTCACTTTTCGTAATTTCAACTCACGTAAAACTTTCAATTGCGGTATCCATGGCAAAGTGTGAACGTTCTTTGGCAAACCAGGTGGTAACTCTTCCGGATTTGGAATCTTTATTAGAATATTTACCGGCGATATCCTTTCGAACGATTTATACAATATATCGAGTATGTGCCTTGGAAGTGATTCGATCTTGACCATCGAACCGAACGAGAAATATACGAAACCATCTTTGCTCTCGTCCAACCATTTCTGTAGCTCCTGTATTACGAATTTAGAAATGAAATAAAGAAATGTTAATTCAACGAAGAAATCATTTTTCGTCGAGGCACATTCGTACGTGCGCTTAACGATTAGATTTTTCTTTCTTTCGTGGATGATTCGTACGTTTACTTACGGGTGATAATTTCGAGCCGTCAGCTTCAAGATGCAATCCACTGACTTCGACGAAGGCCTGCGTTAACGGTCTGATTCTGTCCAACGAAAAATATGTGTTCACCAGAATCATGGAAATATTTCTTTCCAATTGTCTTACGCTCGGTAAATTCGGACCGACGTACTTTCTTATCTGTTCGTCCTGATATTTTGTCATATAATTGAAGTACATCTTGTTGAATGTCGCGTGTAGAAGGTTGTACGTTCGTTGCCAAAAATTCATTGGATTGTTATAGTTCAATAAATTATTAGGAAGGATGGCTAAATTACTTGGATTTCCAATATAATCATGGTGCCACGGATAGGGAGTACATGAACTGACTCCTATCACGGGTACGTTAAGAAGGTGTCCGAATATAGCCAAACAGTTGGACCCAAGAACCTGCGGCAAGTTAAAGGACACAATTTGGTTATTACGAATTGTTGGATATCGTTATTTTAGGGAGATTTCTTTGTCGACTATACTTTTCGAATTATCAGAAATCATCTGTATATAGATATATATATATATATATACATTTTCATTTACGTAACTTACGCGATCGCGCATAGAAAAAGACGTACAAGAGGTTTTTTTACTTTTACCCTAAAAATTATTATTTCCTGTGTTCTTGAACGGGACTATTAATCGCCGTCCCGTTGATTAAACACGTACGATTTTTCTTTTCTTAACTCTAAGCAAATAAATTCGTGAGTTTTCTATGCAAGTCGTGTTCAAGGATAATGCATGAGGGATATAAAGCTGTCGGTCTTGTTTGAAGGAAGAGGGATAGAAAAAGAAATTACGCGTAAATTAATTAATTAAAATAGAAAAAAAAAAAAAAGTTAAAGAAATACCTGTATAAGAACGACGTCATAGGGTGGATCCTTCGGAGGATTGCGGATTAGTTTTTGAATTTCTGGACGTGCCAGGTGTTCGCAAACCTCGTTACCGGCTATGGTCGACAGTCCGTATGCCGCGACTAATTTAATCGCGATATTGTACGAAACGTTATTGACAATATCACTTTGCGGTGGTATAACGATTAAATCGGTATAATTGACGAACGGCTCCTTCAATGGGAACTGACTGATCACGTCGACCTGATGGCCCTTCTTGGCGAGACCTTTCATCAAATTTTCTATCATGACAAAATGACTCTTACCCTGAAATGGAAATAATCCGAGAATTCTATATCCCTGAGTAGACGCGAGACAGAAACTCGTCCAGAAAATAACGCACGCTGAGACCATCTTCATTTTTGCTACGAATCCTTCCTTTTTTTTTCTCTCTCTCTCTCTCTCTCTCTCTCTCTTTTTTGTTCCGTTTTTCTTCGTTTGTTTTTTTTTTTCTTTTCTTCTTGTTTCTTTCCTTACGCGAAGTACCGTCGTCGTAGCCGTCGCCGCCGCCACCACCGCCGCTTTTGCGATATATGACGAAAATTTGTAACATTCGTACGTTTATATATAAAAAACATTTCGGGGACAATTGATAACATTCAAATGTTACGCTCAACGCGAAGTTATATCGATTTGAATTCTATTCTCATATCGTAATACGGTATATTTCCATATTTTATCGTTAAAAAAAAGAAAAAAAGAAAAAAATACAGTAACAGAATATATTGCAAATGAAGGATGGCCGAGCTTGTCTCTTCAAACTGAACGTTGAAACATACGTGGATTCTTACGATTATCGGGAAAATAATAATATGCACGGTTAATTGGTATTATTTATTTCTTTGGGTTTTTGAGTTATTATCGTGGATAATAACTATCGAAAAGGTCGATGGATATGGTATTTAAAGTAATAGCGAATGAACGTGAGCGAGCATACTCGAAAAGTTACTATTGACGCGTCTCGGTCACGGTTGATCGTAGATCACAAGATTCTAGTGTATCGAGGATCACCCGTTAGATATCCAATACGTTAAAATACTGGATCATGGATCGTTCGTCGTTAAATATATCATCATCGTTTTTCGAGGACACCCATGCTCGAAATTGATCGAACGAGGGCGATTATAGTGCCATTATCGATATATTCGTTTGATCACTCATCCATAATTTATCGATAATATCGAAGTTTTTAAGTGAAAGAGTGAATATAAGCGATGTGACCTATCGATAACTTTTATTAAAATGAACAACGAAACGCAACTATTGTATAATAATATTATAATACACGAGTACCAGTTCGTGTTACTAGCGGCTGATGCAAAATAATTGTTATACAGTGAACGGTATCACGTACTGTACGTATATATGTATTGTATATACCGAGTGACCCAAATTGCAGGTCTGTATTCAGAGTTCGTCGACGAACGATGTACTTAATATTTGGTCCATCGTATCGAGATAGATTTTTTTTTTTGATTTTGTACAAAAATATGGATCACTATTCAATTCTTTCGTAGTATTTTCGTATGGTTTTATCGGTAAAAATCGAAAACGATGACACTGAAAAATATTCCAACGTCGAGTAATTATATTTAAATCAATCTGAGCATTAATGAAGTTTGATAAATTTGTTAGAATTAATGGAAAACAAATTTTTCTTTTTTAATTGAGATACAGAGACAAAGGTAAATTTGAAAGTAAGAGATGTTCGAATATATCCACGAGTCATCATAGATAACACATTACGTATTTTCTAAACAAGACTCCTTATCGGTTTATGATTTATTCATACTATGACGTCGGCTCGAAGTGACATTGATCTTTAAAATATCATTACGAATCTACCATCTGTTGAATATTTGGTTACGAACAAAGTCCAAATAAAATCATCTATTTTTAAGATACTATGGAATCCTCTAACCCGAAACTAGAACGCTACGACATCTTCTTCGCGCGTATAACTTTGACGTTTGCGTCAGATAAAACCATGCTAAGAAGCATTAGAATTATGCGAATTGTAACGTAAAGGATCGCGATTGTAACCAGCAATAGGAATGCATATACGTCTAAAAGATCGACTTCCCACCAATTAAAGTCCATGGCTGGTGAACGAAGCGCGTCCCATCCGTATTTCACGATATATTCGATCCAATAGTTGGCAGTGTCGATTGCCTTCAACGGCCTATCCAAAAATTGTTCTGCGACTTTACGCGCAGCCTCCCTGAGAAATATATTGTTATCGTTATTCAGAGTGTCGGACACAAAACGTATATAATAATATATCAGACATATACAATTAGAGTCGATAGTGTATCGTACTCCATCATTCAAAATAATATTCGGACATGAAGCGAGAATATATTTTTATATGCGTACATACATATGTATACGTCATATGCTTCTTCGGACTATTGTCTTGGAACCGACAAAGAGCAATGGAGGCATTAACTACTCGTAGAAGGTTTGTACCTGTAAGTGGTGTTATGCAAGATAGCGTTCAATGCAGCGTCCATATCATCCTGCGACAAATTTACGTAGTCTAATTTTATTGCGATATTCTTTTCCACGTAGTTGGCGACATTGGAAAATTGGTCGGCGAAGATGGGTATTCCGATCATTGGAACGCCGCAAGAAATAGCCTCCTGCGTCCCCATGGAACCACCGTGAGTGATAAAAGCCTTCGCGTTCGGATGTTCTGGAAATATGTTCGACTGAATGATTCTAGGTCGACTGTGAGATACGATACGAACGTGAACATTTTCTGAATGTAATCTACTCGTATGAATGTTATAGTTGTTAATCGATATCGCAAATGATGGAATTATAATAAAACGTTTGCACGTTTCACTTTTCGTTATTTCAACTCACGTAAAACTTTCAATTGCGGCATCCATGGCAAAGTGTGAACGTTCTTTGGCAAACCAGGTGGTAATTCTTCCGGATTTGGAATCTTCATTAAAATATTTACCGGCGATATCCTTTCGAAAGATTTATAGAATATATCGAGTATGTGTCTTGGAAATGTTTCGATCTTGATCATCGAACCGAACGAGAAATATACGAAACCATCTTTGCTCTCGTCCAACCATTTCTGTAGCTCCTGTATTACGAAGTTAGAAATGAAATAAAGAAATGTTAATTCAACGAAGAAATCATTTTTCGTCGAGTCACATTCGTACGTGCGTTTTACGATTAGATTTTTCTTTCTTTCGTTGATGATTCGTACGTTTACTTACGGGTGATAATTTCGAGCCGTCATCTTCAAGATGCAATCCACTGACTTCGACGAAGGCCTGCGTTAACGGTCTGATTCTGTCCAACGTAAAATATGAGTTCACCAGAATCATGGAAATATTTCTTTCCAATTGTCTTACGCTCGGTAAATTAGGACCGATGTACTTTCTTATCTGTTCGTCCTGATATTTGGTCATATAATTGAAGTACATCTTGTTGAATGTCGCGTGTAGAAGGTTGTACGTTCGTTGCCAAAAGTTCATTGGATTGTTATAGTCCAATAAATTATTGGAAAGGATGGCCAAATTATTGGGATTTCCAATATAATCATGGTGCCACGAATAGGGAGTACAAGAACTGACTCCTATCACTGGTACGTTAAAAAGGTGTCCGATTATGGCAAAACAGTGAGCACCAAAAATCTATTGAAAATGGAAATGACAATCCAGTCATTATGATATCTTTCATATTATTATTTTAGGATGATCCTATCGTTGAGAATTATCGAATCATCGACATACTTCTGTTCATATTTTTGTTTAGACAACTTACGCGATCGTGCACAGAAACGGACGTACGAATATCGATTCTTCGTCATTACATTTATCCGAAAATGATCGTTCGCATCGATTTTCGACGAGACTATTGATTACCGTCCCGTTAATTAATCACGTACGATTTTTCTTTTCTTAATCCTTTCCGGGTGGTCGAAAGCAAACAAATTCGAGAATATATAACTCTAGTCATGATCGAGGATGTAAGGTGGTCAGTTTTTAACATCTAATCGTTAACTGCTTGCACAATTTTTTCCTTCTATTTTCCGTCCTTGTTCTTTTTTTTGTTTATTTTCTTATCTTTCTTGAAGACCATTGAAATGCGTGCGTCATTGAAAATGCTTCGTGGCGATGATATGCAAACGTTCGACATAATGCATGAGGGAAATAAAGCTGTCGGTCTTATTTCAAGAGAAAGGATGAAATAGAAATAAATAAGAAAAATTGGAAAGAATAAAGAAAAGTTAAAGAAATACCTGTATAAGAACGGCGTCGTAGGGTGGATCCTTTGGAGGATTGCGGATTAGTTTTTGGATTTCTGGACGTGCCAGGTGTTCGCAAACATCGTTACCGGCTATGGTCGACAGTCCGTGTGCCGTGACGAATTTAATCGCGAATTCGTACGAAACGTTATTGACGATATTCCTTTGCCGTGGTATGACGATTAAATCGGTATAATTGACGAACGGCTCCTTCAATGGGAACGGACTGATCACGTCGACCCGATGGCCCTTCTTGGCGAGACCTTTCATCAAATTTTCGAACATGACAAAATGACTCTTACCCTGAAATGGAAATAATCCGAGTATTCTGTATCCCCGAGTCGACGCGAAACAGAAACCAATCCAGAAAATAATCCACGGTAACAACTTCATTTTTCCCCCTCCCCACGAATCCTTCCTCCCTTTTTTCTTTTTCTTTTTCTTTTCAATTTTCTCTTTCTCTTCCTTTTCCTTCTTCTTTTTCTTTTTCCCTCCTTGTATTCGTTCCTTCGCGTCTATCTCCTTTCCTTATGCAAAGTACCGTCGTAACAACCGCTTTGCTGTATGTGACATATCTTTTGAAACATCCGTTCGTTTATATACGAAACCGAAATATTCCAGTCACAAAGCGATAACTTCTCGTTAAGATATCGTTTAATTTGAATATTTTTTATCGTTCATATTTGCCTGTCTATGGCCTACGTCTTGATAAACGTCATTTGTAATTTTGTTTAACGGCCGTTGTGCCTGTACCCATCCGACGTATAATAATCGATCAACGACGATCGAATTCTTGTTATTTATCGGGAAAATGGAAATGTCTCAAAGAAAATTTCGTTTGCTTCCTTTTTTTTTCCATTTTTCTAATTCGTATCGTGATTGGCGTTACTATAACGCCCAAACGATATCCCGGTGAATGTATGATATTTGAGGTCATAGGAGAGTACGCGTTGAGAAACGTTATCGAAATGTTATCATTGATGCGCGTGTCACTATCACTAACAACGAAGATTCACAAATTTTAACGTAACTCGAAGATAACCCGTTAAAGATCCAATACGTTAAACTCCCTCGATCGTCGATCGTTCGTCGTTAAATGTATCATACCTTTTCGAGGATTCACCATCGGAATGAATCGAACTTGAACGATTATCGTACGATTATCGATATAACGGAGTCAATCTTGACGCTGAATCGAAAACGTAAAGATATATTAAGTGAATAAGTTAAAGCAGGCGATCCGACCAATTGATTAACTTTTATTAACGGAAACGACAAAATTTAACGATTATGACTATTATATGATGGTATTATGAAAAACAGTACCAGTTGGTTTTATTATATTATATAGTAAACGGTATCACGTACTGTACGTAGATATTATATTTACTGACTGAAACAAAATTGCAAGTTGATATCGTCAGTTCGTCGTCGAACGATATCCTTAATATTTGGTCCATCGTATCGATACGTATTTTTTTTTTTTTATTTCGTACAAAAATATGGATTACTATTCAATTCTTTCGTAGTATTATCGTTTGGTTTTATCGGTAAAAATCACAAACGATGACTCTCAAATATATTCCAACGTCGTGTAATTATATTTGAAGCAATGTGAGCATTAAAGTCGTTTTATAAATTCGTTAGGATTAAAGGCAAAAAGAATTTTTAACAAATTAAAGATAAATTTGAAAGTAATAGATGTACGAATATTTCCACGAGTCATCATAGATAAGACAATACGTATTTTCTAAACAAGACTCCTTATCGGTTTATGATTTATTCATACTTCGAGACGTCGGCTCGAAGTGACATTGATCTTTAAAATATCATTACGAATCTACCATCTGTTGAATATTTGGTTACGAACAAAGTCCAAATAAAATCATCTATTTTTAAGACACTATGGAATCCTCTAACCCGAAACTAGAACGCTATGACATCTTCTTCGCGCGTATAACTTTGAAGTTTGCGTCAGATAAAACCATGCTAAGAAGCATTAGAATTATGCGAATTGTAACGTAAAGGATCGCGATTGTAACCAGCAATAGGAATGCATATACGTCTAAAAGATCGACTTCCCACCAATTAAAGTCCATGGCTGGTGAACGAAGCGCGTCCCATCCGTATTTCACGATATATTCGATCCAATAGTTGGCAGTGTCGATTGCCTTCAACGGCCTATCCAAAAATTGTTCTGCGACTTTACGCGCAGCCTCCCTGAGAAATATATTGTTATCGTTATTCAGAGTGTCGGACACAAAACGTATATAATAATATATCAGACATATACAATTAGAGTCGATAGTGTATCGTACTCCATCATTCAAAATAATATTCGGACATGAAGCGAGAATATATTTTTATATGCGTACATACATATGTATACGTCATATGTTTCTTCGGACTATTGTCTTGGAACCGACAAAGAGCAATGGAGGCATTAACTACTCGTAGAAGGTTTGTACCTGTAAGTGGAGTTATGCAAGATAGCGTTCAATGCAGCGTCCATATCATCCTGCGACAAATTTACGTAGTCTAATTTTATTGCGATATTCTTTTCCACGTAGTTGGCGACATTGGAAAATTGGTCGGCGAAGATGGGTATTCCGATCATTGGAACGCCGCAAGAAATGGCCTCCTGCGCCCCCATGGAACCACCGTGAGTGATAAAAGCCTTCGCGTTCGGATGTTCTGGAAATATGTTCGATTGAATGATTCTAGGTCGACTGTGAGATACGATACGAACGTGAACATTTTCTGAATGTAATCTACTCGTATGAATGTTATAGTTGTTAATCGATATCGCAAATGATGGAATTATAATAAAACGTTTGCACGTTTCACTTTTCGTTATTTCAACTCACGTAAAACTTTCAATTGCGGCATCCATGGCAAAGTGTGAACGTTCTTTGGCAAACCAGGTGGTAATTCTTCCAAATTTGGGATCTTCATTAGAATATTTACCGGCGATATCCTTTCGAAAGATTTATAGAATATATCGAGTATGTGCCTTGGAAATGTTTCGATCTTGATCATCGAACCGAACGAGAAATATACGAAACCATCTTTGCTCTCGTCCAACCATTTCTGTAG
Organism: Dolichovespula media; assembly: GCA_911387685.1. Lineage (NCBI taxonomy): Eukaryota > Metazoa > Arthropoda > Insecta > Hymenoptera > Vespidae > Dolichovespula > Dolichovespula media. Next base: position 5,367,869 of record OU426865.1, read on the forward strand.
CTCCTGTATTACGAAGTTAGAAATGAAATAAAGAAATGTTAATTCAACGAAGGAATCATTTTTCGTCGAGGCACAGTTTTACGATTAGATTTTTCTTTCTTTCGTGGATGATTCGTACGTTTACTTACGGGTGATAATTTCGAACTGTCATCTTGTAGATGTAATCCACCAATTTCGACGAAGGCCTGCGTTAACGGCCTGATTCTGTCCAACGTAAAATATGAGTTCACCAGAATCATGGATATATTTTTTTCCAATTGTCTTACGCTCGGTAAATTCGGACCGACGTACTTTCTTATCTGTTCGTCCTGATATTTGGTCAAATGATCGAAGTATATCTTGTCGAATGTCGCGTGTAGAAGGTTGTACGTTCGTTGCCAAAAGTTCATTGGATTGTTATAGTTCAATAAATTATTGGGAAGGATGGCCAAATTATTGGGATTTCCAATATAATCATGGTGCCACGGATAGAGAGTACAAGAACTGACTCCTATCACAGGTAAATTAAAAAGGTGTCCGAATATAGCCAAACAGTTGGCACCAAGAACCTGCGGCAAGTTAAAAGAGACAATTTAGTCATTACGAATTGTTGGATATCGTTAATTTAAGGAGATTTCTTTGTCGACTATACTTTTCGAATTATCAGAAATCACATATATAATATATATGTTTGTGTGTGTATTCTCATTTACATAATTTACGTGATAGCGCACAGTAAAATACGTACAAGAGCGATTCTCGTTCATTAACCTTAAAGTTATTATTTGCTATGACTTTGAACGAGACTATTAATTACCGTCCCGTTAATTTACTGCATATAATTTTGTTTCTTTTTTTAACTCTATCGACCGGTCGGAAGCAAACAAATTCGTGAATCATGGTCAAGGATAAAACTTGGTGTAAATAACATTTAATCGTTAACCGTCCGCTTAGTTTTTCCCCCCTTCTTTCAATCTTCGTTCGTGTATTTTTTCCCCCTTCTTCCTCATCTTCCACCATTCGCCGCGTATCCATTTCCAGTTTCGTTATCTCTTTCGAACACCATTGACATTTATGCACAAACGTCATTGTAAATTCCTCGTGCAGATATGCAAAACATTCGAAATGTTGCATAAAAAGGGATTAATGAAGCTGTCGTTGTCGTTATTGTTGTTTCGGAAAAAGGACGAGGAACGAAACGGCGAATGAATGAAATACAATAAATGTTAATGGGATTACCTCTATCAGTACGACGTCATAGGGTGGATCCTTTGGTGGATTGCGAATTAATTTTTGTATCTCCGGATGTCTCAGGTATTCGCACACGGGATTACCACTTATGGTCGAAATCGCGTGTACCGTGAAGATATTACTTGCCACGTCGTACGACACGTTGTTCAGCGTATTACCTCGCGTTTTTATCACGATCAAATCGTTATAATTAACGACGGGCTTTGTCAATGGGAACGGACTGATCACGTCGACCCTATGACCCTTCTCGGCGAGCCCTTTCATAAGTGCTTCGAACATGACGAAATGACTTTTCGCTCTGTAAGGAAACACACCGAGTATCCTGTATCCCTGTGATAACGTCAGGCACAAGTCCATCCAAAAAATCATGCACAGCGACGGTTTCATTTCTTTTTTTTATTCTTTTTTTCGTTCTACCCCTTCGAATCTATTTCTTCGTCCTTTTCTTTCTTTCTTTCTTTCTTTCTTTCTTTCTTCTTTTCTGAATTCTTTTTCTTCTTCTTTCCTTTTCTCTTTTTCCCTTCCTTACCGTCTTCCATCTATACAAGTGATGTCCTCGCTTCCTTTCCCATGTGTCGTTCATTTTAACTCATCCCCCTTTATTTATACACTCCGCGTATCGTCATTGCGTGTCGCCAACGATTGATAATATCGAGGAGGAAAAAAAACAACGCTCGCCTCGATATGTTTTTTGTCCTTTATTTTTATTTATTATTTTTTTTTTTTTTTTTTTTTTTTGAATTCAATTTCCATACGAAACTAGTACATTTCCATTCGTTTTCCTTTTCGTTTTCCGCCGTTTGAAAAAACTACGACGGACGTTGGGACGGGGGTGGGGTGGGCGTGCATGCACGCCGACCGAAGAACGTTTTTTAAACTTTCGTATATTATTGCGATTATCATTAAAAAAAAAAAAAAAAAAAAAAAAAAAAAAAAAAAAAAAAAAAAAAAAAAAAAAAAAAAAAAACGATAAGACGGGTGATTCGGTCGCATTTTCGTTTTTTTTTTTTTTTTTTTTTTTTTTTTCTATTTTCGTACGAGTATCGCGATAACGAACGTAAAAATGTACGGCGGATATATTTATTATTTAAAGCGTGGAGTATAGCGTTCACGTGAAGAAGTTTAGTTATCGATCGGTTAAGTCGATCGTAAATACCTCAAACTCCTGGATCACGATCGAGTGTATAGATTGATCGATAAACATTATATACACCATAAGTATAATCGATGCAATTATTAATATGCATATGTTATATACGGTATTATATGCATATGTTATACGGTAAACGATAACGCACATAATCGCTGTATGTACGAGAGAGTATAGAATTCCTACTGCGATCGATTCGACTTATCGATTGATTTTACGTCGAGTTAATTGACCGTCGTCGTCGTCGTCGTCGTTGTCGTCATAGTCATCGTCGTCATAGTCATGACGATAAAATAGCTATTAACGATTATTATTATTCATTTTTCGTTGCGATAAGCGAATCGATCCTTCGGTCGCAAAGGCTTCGATTCGTTCGACGTTTATCGTTTCTCGTATTAAATTATAATTTTGAGATACGTTTAAAAAAAGAAATAAAAAAAAAAGAGTTGGTGCGAGCCAATGAAAGAACCGAAGAACGTTTGAAGAGACAATTGAAAGAAGAAAAGGAAAAGTAAAGTAATGTGAAGGACGAGCGTGGATCGGCCTCGACAGTGCGTGCTGTTGTAATATGTCGTTAACATTATGTTGCATTATGTTGCATTATGTTGCATTATGTTGCATTAGTCATCAACGTGAAGATGGACCGCGAATCTCCTCGTTATAATGATTTTTCTTTCTTTCTTTTTTTTTTTTTTTTTTTTTTTTCTTAAATACATGCGCACAGTATAAACTAATCTCTTTCTATACTAGTGATCCGTGAGTGCGCAACGATTAAAAAAAAAAAAGAGAGAAGAAAACGATATTCGTTTAGTGACACAATCCAAGTTTCTCGATAGTTTTCCCATGGGAACGTTTTTTTTTTTTTTTTTTTTTTTTTACGGAACAATTGTTCCTTTTTCCTCTTCTTTTCGTTCTTCTCTCTTCTCGCAAATAATATCAAAATTATTTTGACATCGTGTCGCGATCGAAACGCGAGTTTGAAAAATTCAATTTAGAGTAAGAAAAGTAATTCGATCGCTTCAATTAGACTCTTCCCCCAACCCTCCGCCCCCCCCCCCACATTTTATTTGCGTTAATTACGCGCAATTTTTTTTTATTGCGCAAGCGGCGTTGTGTTCGATGATAGAAACGTTTCGGTAGAATCGAAGTGCGAACAGTTGTTATTTTGACGGGGGAAAAAAAAAAGAAAAAAAAAGAATAAATAAATAAAAACGAAAATCAAAAATTTATATATTATCGGCGATCGCCGTACGAGGAGAGTATTAAAAAGGTTTATCGAACCTTTTTACGCGTTAAAATGATAAGATCGCTATTTTCGCGAAATCTCGCGTTAAAACGCAAATAACTCGTCCTATTATAACTCGTTATAACTTTTAGCGTATACGACCAAGTTCGCCGTGAGTTTTATTAACTCCCATTGAACTTCTTAATCCTATGTATTATTTCATTACGTATCATTCATTTTTCCCCAATGGTGATGATCGTCCACGATCGTATCTCCATACGGACTTTTATTATTGTAGTGTTGTAAAAATAAGAATTATCGTTTCGAATCTTTCGTAGTTATTTTTATTATCATTATTAATATTATTATTATGTTTCGTTTCGTTTCATCGATAAAAATCACGAATCAACGACTCGCAAAAATATCGATACGTCGATTATTTACATACGTATCAATCGTTAGATATTAATGTTTCGTTCGAACGAATTGTCGTTACAATTGATAAGAAAAAAGAAAAAAGAAAAAAGAAGAAGAAGAAGAAGAAGAAGAGAAAAAAGTTCGTGTATACATAGCCGAGGAAGAAATTTGAAAGTATTAGATATATATTCGAACATTTTCGCGAGTCATCGTAGATTAGATAACGTTAATTATTTTCGATAGTAAGTGCGCACGATGGATGATTCATAAAATTCGTTCGTTCGTATTAATACATCGAAATCGTTCACGAAAAGTCGATTCAAAATCGATCGTCCAAATTTTTATATCTTATTTATTCGTTTATTGAATATTTACGTTGGTAATAATAACGGAGAGTTCGATTCAATTCAATGGCGTGTCAATTTAATGAAGCTATGGGAAATTGTTCGAAAGCAAAGAGAAAGAGAGAGAGAGAGAGGGGGGGGGAGGGGAACGAATTTTTACGATGTCTTCTTCGCTCGCGAAACTTCGGCGCTTGTTTTAGATAAAACCATACTCAGAAGCATTAGAATTATGCGAGTTGTTACATAAATGATGACAACTGTGACGACCAATAGGAATGCGTATACGTCTAAGAGATCTACTTCCCACCAATTCAAATCCATGGCTGGTGAACGTAACGCGTCCCATCCGTATTTAACGATATATTCGATCCAATAATTGGCTTCGTCGATCGGCTTCAACGGCCTATCAGAAAACTTCTTTCCTAGTATACGCGCGGTCTCCCTAAAAAGAAAAATATATACATATATAATATGCGTGTGTGTGTGTGTGTGTGTGTGTTTTCGTCGTTATCCAGAATAATTAGAAATAATGTATATATATATATATATATATACAGGGTGTCTCAGCTAAAGGAGCCTAATTATTTCCTTTGTTTTTTCTTTGTTATGATGCGACATACTCTGAATGGTTTAATAAAAAAAAAGGCATGTTACGAATAGAGAAGGAATTCTTTTTAGGTCATTTTTTTTTTTTTTTTTTTTTTATGAATTTTTTTGTAAGGTCGTCGATATTTTTTCGACCATATAAGCGTGTATTTGTTTTTTATATCACGTCCTCATTTATTGAGACACCACATCGTATATCGTGGGTCCGCGCGTGTGTTATTATTTGAGTCGATGGAATAACGTGTTCCTTGTTTGTGGGGATAAAAGAAAAGAAAAGAAGAGAAAATAATCCAAATAATCAGAGGATTCGTACCTGTAAGTGGAATTATACAGGATGACGTTCAATGCAGCGTCCATATCCTCCTGCAACAAATTTTCGTAATCCAATTTTATCGCGATATTCTTGTTCTCGTAATTGTCGATATTTATAAATTGATCGGCGAACAATGGTATTCCGATCATCGGAACGCCGCAAGTAATGGCCTCTTGGGTCCCCATAAGACCACCATGAGTGATAAACGCCCTTACGTTTCGATGTTCTAAAAAAAAATATATTTATATATATATATATATATATATATATATATATATATATATATATATATATGTATCGATATCGTAATTCGCGAAACGTGAAAAATTTCTAAAAGTCAATCTTAATTATTTCCAGGGTACGTTACGCTCGTTCGAAGGGATATTTCGAAAGGATACGAGAGGGATACATGATTAAAAAATAAAAAAAAAAGATAGGTTTATACGAGTATCGTTTTTCACCTCTTCGGATAAAAAAATACGTCAAACTCACGTAAAACTTTCAATTGCGGTATCCACGGCGAGGTATGAACGTTCCTCGGCAAACCAGGCGGTAACTCTTTCGGATTTGGTATCTTCATTAGTATATTTACCGGCGATATCCTTTCGAAAGATTTATAAAATATATCGAGTATGTGTCTTGGAAATGTTTCGATCTTGATCATCGAACCGAACGAGAAATATACGAAACCATCTTTGCTCTCGTCCAACCATTTCTGTAGCTCCTGTATTACGAATTTAGAAATGAAATAAAGAAATGTTAATTCAACGAAGGAATCACTTTTCGTCGAGGCACAATTCTTACGTACGTTTTACGATTAGATTTTTCTTTCTTTCGTGGATGATTCGTACTTTTACTTACGGGTGATAATTTCGAGCCGTCATCCTGAACGTGCAATCCACCGACCTCTATCAGGCCCTGCGTCTTCGGTCTGATTCCGTTCATTGTGAAATACGAGTTGACGAGTATCATTGAAATATTCCTTTCCAATTGTCTCACGCTCGGTAAATTCGGACCTACGTACTTTCTTATTTGTTCGTCCTGATATTTGGTCAAATGATTGAAGTACATATTGTTGAAGGCGGTGTGCAATACGTTGTACGTACGTTGCCAAAAGTTCATTGGATTGTTATAGTTCAATAAATTGTTCGGTAGGATGGCCAAACTTTCGGGATTTCCGATGTAACGATTGCTCCATGGATAGAGAGCCGCTGAACTGACACCAATAACCGGCACGTTTAAAATATGTCCGAGTACGGCGAAACAGTGGGCACCAAAAATCTACGGCAATTGTAAAAAAAAAAAAAAAAAAAAAAAAAAAAAAAAACAGAAAATAAATAAATAAATAAATAAAATTAAAACAAGACAAACAAATCGATTATTACGAAATCATTTTCGTATTGTCGTCGTCATCGTCGCATTTCATACGGACGATCGGATATTTTTTCGGTATCATTCAAATTTATCTTCCTCGTGTATACGTAAGGAATTTCTTTTTCTTTCTTTTTTTTTTTTTACTTCTCTCCATCCGATCAACCAATACGATTCTCGTTGTTAATATTATCGCAAAATTATTCGTTCTACGGGAAAGAAAAAAAAAAAAAAAAGAAAAAAGGAAAAAATTGATCTTCACCGCGTTGCTCTAACTTCGTTATAATTATCGTGCAATGATCTTTCGTCGTTCAATTCTCCCGTGAGAAGATCTGATACGAAAGAATCGAACTATGTAAGGCTCAGTTATGGTCGATCGAACGTGCACGATTTATTGTGACAATTGATCTCGTTCGTTGCTTCCTGCAATTCGTGCTTTTTTTTTTTTTCTTTTTCTTTTTCTTTTTATATCTCTCATGTTTTGTACGGTAATACGTCATAGAAGAACGATCACGTGAATATATAATACTTGGATATGCGAATTTTCGTCGCACGTCATAAATATATCGGGTTATGTCGGTTTTATATTATATATCATAAAGAGGGTTAAAACTCGTACGTGCGCACGTGTTTTACGATATAACGAAAGTATGAGGCAACGATGAATAAATGAAATAATCAACGACAAGTAATAAATACCTCTAGCAGGATGATATCGTAAGATTTCTTTCTCGTTGGTTCGCGTATTAATTTTTGTATTTCTGGATTGGCCAACAATTCGCAAACTTGATTACCGCTCATAATCGACATCGCGTAAACCGTATTACTGATTATGATATTCCTCATCATATCGTACGAAATGTTATTGATAAAATCAATGTGCGGTTTCAATACAATTAAATCGGTATAATTGACAAATGGCTTTTTCAATGGCAACGGACTGATCACGTCGATCTGATGGCCCTTCTTGACGAGGCCCTTCATCAATGACTCGAACATAATGAAGTGACTCTTAACGTTTATCGGAAATATTCCGAGTATTCGATATCCACGGCTTAACGTGAGACACAAGGCCAACAAAGGGATAACGCACTTTAACAGTTTCATTTTTCTTCCTTGAAACTTCTCTCTCTCTCTCTCTCTCTCTCTCTCTCTCTCTTTCTCTCTCTCTTTTATATATTTTGTTTTTCTCCTTTTCCTATCGCAAGCTCTTGCCGTACACCTTTGTTCTCTACGATGTTTCAGTTTAATTCATACGTTCGTTAACTTATATATGTATATACATATATAAATATATATATATATATATATATATATATATATATATATATATACACGTCACTTGTTCGAAAATAACTTCGTTGCGTATATAATTACTATATCATTATTGATAACGTAAAAAGCACAGTTTTTAAAGCAACAAATTTAAATTGCAACGATATTCGATGAATTATCGCTTGTTATCGCACTGTGTATGTATATCGACAATGTACAATAATTATATTCAGAAAAATTTTACCAATAGTGATAACGTCGAAATGGACAACGATTTCTTCGGAATATCCAAAAAAAAACAAAAAAAAAAAAACAAGAGAGAGAGAGAAAAGACAAGAAAAAAGAAGAGAAACTGTCAACGAGCGTTTACTATAATAATAATAATAATAATAATAATTATTATTATTATTATTATTAAGATCGCAACCGACGAACGATCGAAAGATCGATTTTTTTTTGTTTTTTTCACGTACTGACAATGTTTTGCCGGAAAATAATTATTGCGAACTGTTTCGAATCGTCGATCGTTTATTACAAGGAAACGTCTTTTACGTTTTTTTTTTTTTTTTGTTTCTTTTTTTTGTAAAGTTACCCGTTCCGACATTATCGTAATATTACTCAATGAGTCACTTGAATATATATATATTACCCGTTATATACAAAAGAACGAATTTCATTAACTAAACGATAAGAAAAAAATAATGCTGAGTAAAAAAACTAATGAGATAGAATATTTTACATTGATGTGCATTAATAAATAATATTATTATTTATTTATTTATTTATTTATTTATTTAAATCGTCGACGTTACGTTACCACGAATTCGAATACGATAACATTTTAACCATCGATATGTTATTATTATTATTATTATTATTATTATTATTATTATTATTATTATTATTATTATTATTATCATCATCATCATCATCATCATCATCCTATTGTAGACCGACGTAAGAGTGTCATGTGACATTTAATAAATAATCTATTTTATATATACCCGTTAGAAGTGAGAATTACGTGATGTTAGATAGGCTCGATATCATTTTCTTTTTTCTCTCTCTTTTTTCTTTTCTTTTCTTTTCTTTTCTTTTCTTTACGATCAATTCATCACAATCAATTTTTATTAACCCTCTCGTTAGTTTCAATTGACCAACAAACAAGCAATCTATGACATGTTCAATATTTTATATTTGAAAGACAGAACGGCGTGGACATTTTATGTAGCGTCCTCTCTTTCTTCTCCTTTTTTTTATATTTTTTTTTATTTATTTATTTATTGCTTTTAACGCTTGACAATCTATTTTTCTAACCCTTGAGAATGATAAACAACTTTTATGGAATATTCGTACGAGGAATCAATGCTCGTCGTTGTCCACGATCGATCGATCTATGTCTTTTTTATTTCTATTTTTTTCTTTCTTTTTCTTTTTTTTTTTTTTTTGTTTCCTCTCCTCGCAACCCATACGCAAG
>OU426865.1:5379776-5389776 GCA_911387685.1 Dolichovespula media
TCTTCTTCTTCTTCTTCATCATCTTCGCTCCAAACGAATTGATTTTTCTCGCGAGATGATGATAACAATTTTCACGTTGAAAAAAATTCGACGATCGAGTAGTTCGAAGAATTCGAAAAAAAACTCGAAAGAAGTGAGGAAAGAAATAAAGAAAGGAAAGAAAGGAAAGAAAGAAAGAAAGAAAGAAAGAAAGAAAGAAAGAAAGAAAGAAAGAAAGTGAGTCAAAATGATTTTACCTACCTCCATCAAAATGACGTCATAAGGGGGAGGATCCCTCGGTGTATGCCTTATCAATTTTTGTATCTCCGGAAGACCCAAATATTCGCAAATCTCGTTGCCTCCCAAATTGGCGATCGCCCTTACGGGAAGATCTGTAAGTATCGCCTTCATCTGTTCGTACGACAGGTTATTCACCAATTTCGTTTGCGACTTTATAACGCACAATTCGGTAATGTTGAAGTATGGCTCCTTCAAACGAAACGACGTTATCACGTCGATACTGTGGCCCTTCTCGGTTAGGCCCTTCATCAGTGCCTCGAACATGACGAAATGGCTCTTACCTTGAAACGCAAAAATTCCGAGTATCCGTAAACCCTGAGAATACGACGTCAGGCACAACGCCAACCAAACGATCACCCAACGTAAAACCTTCATCCCTTTTTTTCTTTTTTTTGTTCTGTTCTTTTCTCAACTTTAATTTCAACTCCTTAATTTTCTTTTCCTTTTTTTTCTTTTATTTTTCGGATTTCTCTCTCTCTCTCTCTCTCTCTCTCTCTCTCTCTCTGTGTCTTTTATTTTCCGTCTTCCCTGCGAGAGTTCCTTCGATTATTACGTCCAATCGATATTAACTCCGACTCAGTATATATTTCGCTTTATATAAGTACATATGGATGTACGTATCAGAAACGTCAAATCGCTAATGACGTAAGGTTCAGAAATCATTATTGACTTATTATGTAGTTTTTCTTCTCTCTCTCCCTCTCCCCCTCTCTCTCTCTCTCTCTCTCTCTCTCCCTTTTTCTATTTTCCTTCGCTTTTATTTTTCTTTTCTATTTTATTTTTATTTTAATTATTTCTTTTATTTTTAATCCTTCAACATCAATCCAATCACCACACACACACACACACACACACACACACATATATATATATATATATATATATATATATATATACTCTATCTTATCTTCGCTTAAAGAACTATAATTTTGAAAATATTATCAATAACGTCTCAACGAAAGTGCATTAACATAATGACAAAATGAGAATAAAACTTAGTTTTAAGCGACGATCAATATCAATTACCGAAGCACATCTGTACGTTCGTGCTCGTTTCGTTATTTTCTTCTCTCTCTCTCTCTCTCTCTCTCTCTCTCTCTCTCTTTACATTTTCTTCGTAAAAAACATCGCGACGAGGATCGATCATAGAATCCGCTGATATCGAGCGTTCTCGTTCAACGCCTTCGATGATTTATAAAGAAAAGAAGAATTAATTTTTCGAAGGTTCAACTTTCACCGTGATTATTACATCGATCGATCTATCGATTTATTTATTTATTTTTCTTTTTTCTTTTTTTTCCTCCGACAATCGAGTTATTGTATATAGACGAGTACGAGAATTTTACTGGTATAGACGATCTCTCTCATTCTCCTTCCTCCTTCCACGTATAAGATGCAACTGTGAACTGAAACGTCTCGTACGTTTATGGCGAATGATAAAAGGGGAACCTTCTTCGTTTTTCCACGTGTCATGTTCTCCTATTACTTAATACGCGTGCCCATGACTTTACATTACCAATCTACGATTGCATAAGCGCACTCTCTATCTCCTATATAATAATCAGATATGTTCGTGGTAAAGCGTTTATAATTTCACAATCGAATCTTTGTCGATTCGTAAAAATGATATCGCATTATATTATCTTACTCTTTCTCTCTCTCTCTCTCTCTCTCTCTACTTTCTTTCTCTCTCCTCACGGTCTCCCAACAACCGGCGTGTTTCTATCGTATCACCTCCCCGTTTCTTAAATTCTGTAAAGAAGAAAGTAAAAATAAAAATAAAAATAAAAAAAAATAAAAGAAAGAACAAAAAAAAAAAATATTCAAATATCTACTTATACTCGTAAATGTACATAAATACTGTTGTTGTCACCATGAATATACACGTTCGTGAATTATGCATTCGTTTGTTCTTTCTCTCTTTCTCTATACTTTGAATACACGATTGTGAAACGCGTGTACAATTATGAACAAAATATTAAAGTAATCGGTAATAAATAAGAAGCGTTCCCCTAACCCTCGGGACTAATTGATCGAAACGAACTAGATTCGGATCTATCTTCCTAGGTTCGCATAGATTATCTAACTTTCGTCGTTCGTTGTAGGCAATGAAAATTTTCCGGGAGAGATAGATCGATCGATCGATCGATCGATCGATCGATCTATTTATTTATCTATCGGTTCTACGAGCGAAAAGAAAATAATCGAAATTACGTGATATGATAACGTTTACGTTAACCTCGCCCTCGCCCTCGCCCTCGCCCTCCCCCTTATCACCTACCATTTATTATATCCTACGTTCGATTAATCGAAAGAATTTTTCAGATTTAATTTCGCTCAATGGTTAGTATCTTATTTTCTCTCTCTCTCTCTCTCTCTCTCTCTCTCTCTCTCTCTTTTTTTCTTTTTTTAATTAACGCATCAAACGAACAAATAAATATTTATATACGCTTGTATTTTCATTTATCTATTGTCAGTATAATATAATTACACTTCGAATGGGTTAGTACGATTATAATTAAAATATATGATTTTGAGATAATTAAAAATACATGATTTTGAGAATAATATTGAGAGAGAGAGAGAGAGAGAGGGAGAGAGAGAGAGAGAGAAGGAAAAACAAAAAAATTTGCGACGTCGTACGAGCACGGCTAACATTGACACATTTTTTAACCTCCGACCTTAACAAAATGACGCAATGTGATAACTCGATTCGGTAATAATACGAAAATAATCTTCGGTCATCGAATGAATAGAAGGAAGTACATCCTCCTTGACATCGCGTCGCTCCTGCATATTATGCAATGAAACGCATAATTGAATAGGAATTAGAGGAAAAAAAAAAAAGAAGAAGACGACAAAGAAACAAGAAAAATAATATGTCAGGAAAAATTATATACAAAGAGTACTCGCATATTATTACGTACGCGTACGGTTCGTCCATTGATTTCAACCTTTTTTTTTTTTTTTTTTTTTTTTTTTTTTTTTTTTTTTTTTTTTTTTTTTTTTTTTTTTTTTTTTTTTTTTTTTTTTTTTTTTGAAAGATTAACTTTTTCAATCGCAATTTGGATGAGAAATGTTAAAGAAATGTGTAAGAATACGATCTTGTTACTCTTTTTCTTTTTTTTTTTCTTTTACGTTTTATTTTCCTTCTTACTTTCCTCTCTTCGTCGCAACTTAAAGTATTATAAATATTTGTAAAATTGTGTTATTATCATTTATTACCATCATCATTATTACTTTGTACGTCAAATATATAAAAAAAAAAAAAAAAAAGAAAAAAAAAAATTGCGCGTTGTCGGGATCGATAGGTGGGAGGGGTGAGGGAAGGATGATAAAAGAAAAGGAAACCAAAAAGAAAAGAAAGAAGGAAAGAAGAAGAGAGAAATAAATAAAAAAAAGGAAGTTCCTCCCTCTCTCTCTCTCTCTCTCTCTCTCTCTCTCTCTCTCTCTCTCTCGCTTTGTTTTTTTTTTCTTTTCCTTGATCTATTTCCTTTAATTTCGAAACGATACACGTAAGAACGACCTTTGAACCTTTAACTTGAAAGCTTTCGCGTGACTAACCGAGGCACTAACGCGCGTGGAATCATTATTATACATTACGAAACAATACTTCCGGATGGCTTCTCGAATCTCGAAATTGCAATTGCACTGGATAACGCCTGGGGAATATCACGTATATTGAATGGTAAAGGGTGTGCGCGTGCGCGTGCGCGTTGGAATCGATATCCTAGTGATAAATCGATTTTAATGATGACGACGATGAGACCACCACATGATACAAACAAGAGATCGAACGTCATTATGTTGTATATCATTCGCGTTTTAATATTATATTGTATTATATTTGACCTTAATCCCATGAGGTCACGAGTAGCAATCGGTTACACCTACGTTTATCGATTTTGCAACTTTTTCGAAATTACGTTGAGCTTTCTTCTCGGAAAATTTTTTCTTTCTTTTCTATTTTTTTTCTATTTTTTTTTTTTTTTTTTTTTTTTCGAAAACGCGACGAGAGTCGTCGTCGTCTTTGAGTTGAGGCAGTTTATTATACAATGTGTTATAGAAAACTCTCGTAAGCATACTTTATTTATATTTCATTCAATGAATAACGTTGGTAATTTGTTTTTCTTCTTCTTCTTCTTCTTCTTCTTCCTCTTTTTAATCGAAAATGTTTAATATTTTATTACCACACGAATAATACTTTATCATTGTAATCTTGCATAGAACGAACACGTTCGATATACATACATATATATATATATATATATATATATATATATGATATCTATGTCTCGATATCGTTTTTAATCGGAATAAATTTTCAATATTTTCTATCCGAATGAACGAGCATTAATATTTTCTTTCTATCCTTTATCTTTCTTTCTTTCTTTTTTTTTTTTTTTTTTTTTTTAATTGAATATTAAACATAAATATTTTTCTACTTATTGGCCAAGCGCGAAATAATATTTCTCTCTAATAAAACGAATACTAATGAAATTCAATGGATCATTGTAATCACCCGTTAAGTAATTATATTATGTATCTTTTGGTTTGCGTTTCATAAATCAAATTGTTATCCCCTCCGGTCCCTGATAAAAGGAAAACAAGAAATAGTCATTTTTCTTTGCCCTACATTCTAGAGCCCTACTGTCCTACGACGTTTGATGGATGGTCCTGTTGGCCGGACACACCAGCTGGATCTACCGCTTACATTCCCTGTCCCGATTTCATTACGGGATTCGACGCATCTTGTAAGTAACCTTTTACTTTTCGTTTCCTAATACGTTTATAAATATATATATAATTGAATACGATAGAAAAAACATTTATAGATATTAAGGATCGACTAATGCACAATGTTAGAATTTTTATTATTATTATTATGTGTATATATATATATATATATTATTATTATACTTATATATATAAGTACTATTACTTATACTATTACTTCAACTATTACTTAATATATATATATATATATATATATATTATACTTATATAATATATTATTGTATATATATATATTATTATTATTACGTGTATATATATATATATATATATATATATATATATATATATATACACATAAACACACACACACACACAATATATAAATCCAATATACAAAGCTAAATAAAACATATAAAAATTCAGCAAGACGAAGAATATCCGTTCTAATATATTTTCTTTCTCTATTTATTTATTCATTTATTTATTTTTTTTTTTTTTCGAATGGGGTAGGAGGAGGATGGGGAGAGAGGGGATTATGCGGAGAAGGGCAGGGGGGTTGGGGGGGAATAAACATAAGCCGATGAAAAACATGCAAAGTTCTTTTTAATAAGATACAGTTAACACACGCTCTTACGCATCGTACAAAAGGTATAATAAACGAATCTATCGAAAAAAAAAAAAAAACATAACGATAAAAGAAAACGAACGTGATAAGGAAAAAATAAAAAACAAATAAGAATAACAAAATGGAAGAAAAAATAAATCGTATAAAAATATCATCGCTCTCTTTGGTTTTCTTTTTTTTTCTCTTTTTCTTTTTCTTTTTCTTTATTTCTTTTCTTTGTTTCTTTTGCTCGCAATTGTTACTACCGTTATTTAAATGGATGTGCGATGGATAAAAAAAAAATAATCTTAATGATTTCGATGATTTTAATGGTGCTCGATTAACTTAAAGAGAAAGAGAGAGAGAGAGAGAGAGAGAGAGAGAAATAATTATGATAAAAAAAATGACGAGTCTCTTAATCCGACGATATATCAGTTCGACGAACATTTTGTACTCAACGACGACAATTAATTTATATAGCGTCTTTTTGAGGAGGCCTACGAACGTACGCGTTTAAAAAAAAAAAAAAAAAAAAGAAAAAGAAGAAAACGATGCATCTACCGTCGCGATATTTAAATATTCACTATAACATATACACGTAATAAAAGATGAAATAATTAAAAGAATGAAAATGAGAAAAGGAAATGACGAATCGAGTTTATTCTTATTATCATTATTGATCAACGGTGCAACTGTAATAGCCGACCGCGTTGATCTTGGTGTAAAGTATACTTCTGATCGTAGGATTATCGCTGTTACGAAGGGCGTCGACCAATTTATCGTATCTCGGTACATTAGCCGGTATCTTAATGATCGGCAAACTCGAAACGGCGACCAATCTTGCATAGATAGACGGCGATTCAATGAGATTTTCTATTACGATTAATTTCATTTCCTCGAGATTGTCTATTCGAATGATAGCAAAGAAATGTTGGAGGGCGTCTATTACGATCGAGGGATATAGGGGGCTATAGTCGCAAATCAATTCCGGTATTTTATCGCACAATTTCATAGCGAATACGTTCGGATCGTTCGACTCTACGTATTCCTTCGTTAATATCAACAACAGATAGGAGGTTACGTCCATGTCGGGGGTCAAACATTCGTCGAATAATTTCAACGTACCGTCGATTATACCCAAATCGTAATAATTGTCGTCGCTCAATAACTGGGACATTATGTCGTGTATTATAGCGCGTATCGTATAATTGACGGGATAGAAATGGGCCTTTTTCGGATGGGGCTTGTTCCAGGCGTTTTTAACCGCGTTAGAAAATATACGGGTCAATTTGACGAATCTAGATTCTAGCTTGTCCTTCCTCAACAATAGATATTTGTTAACCGTGAATATTCTGAATGTATCCTGTGTAACGTAATCGGAATGAAAGAGATACCTCTCGATGATCGACTCGCAAAAATCATCCGGTAAAACGTTGGCCGTAGCCTCGTCCATCTTACCGAATATCGTCTCTATGTACCACCTTATCGTACGCTCGTCGACTCCGCCGATCTGTAATATCGCCCTTTCCGCCATAGTTATTATCATACGAATGAAATCGGATACATATTCCGTCGGTATACTAGTCATCGGTTTCACGAGGTTCTTGCCGTTCTGCCAATCCTCCGATTTGAATTCGCCGATGCACTTTCTCAAGGTCGACCACGTGATCGGTCCAGGTTCCCTCTTGAACATGTCGAACGCCTTCGTCATAATGACCTCCCTTATCGAATGATGCTTCTCCTTTCGCCATTGCGACAAGAGAAAATTCGAACTACTTTCAAGGGTTTCGAATCTACAGATCAGTCTTATACCGTGCTTCCTAACCGAGACGCGTTTATCTGTCAGATCTTTGGCGAAGGTTTTGATCTTTGTTATCGACGTACGATCGCACACGTTCGTTATAACCTGTAACGCTATCGACAGGTAATCGCCCTCGCACATTCGAGCGATCATTTCGATCGGGACCGGTGGATCGGACATAAGTATACCCCTTAGCGCGTTTAACAATAGCTTGTATTTGTTATTGGCGTCGTCCGGTTCAAGGTCGATCGTTAAGTCATTGGGTATGTAAGGATCTATCATCCTAGCATACGTTTCACCGTACAAAAGCATACCGAGGAATTGCAGATAATAAACTTTGTTCTCGTCCTTGAAACGTCTAATGGCCTCCTCAGCGAATTTAATCGGTATGTCCTTGTACCAACGGCTCGTCGTTACGAAACGCTTCATCGTTTTAACGCGCAAACTGACCTCGCAATTGTCCAAATAATCCGAACACTGTCTCAGGACAAATCCCGGATTTTTTTTCAATTGAGCCAAAGCGTTACCGGAATCGATATCGCCCGCCTTCTCTTCCTCCAATATCCAAGATTTGTACAGATCCGTTTCCTCCTTCTTCAACAATCTCTTGATGTCATTTACGATAAAGTTTTCCTTCGTCTCGACGCTCGTTACGATCGACCTTACCTCTTCCATCAACCACGGATAATTTTTCAATGACAGTTTTACCTGACGCGATTTATTACCAGTCGCGTGACGCACGTTGTAACTATTTATTATGAACAAGAGATCCTTAACGACACTAGATTTGCTCGCTTTCTCCCAATTCGGATCATTAGTTTCGTACTTCTTTTCTATTATCTTTATAATCTCATCGAAACACTTTCGTTGGTGGTGACCGTTATCCTGCAATATCAACCACCTGTCCTCCCAATTTTGCAATTCCAATTCAACGAAGATATTCAATATTTTGTCCAACGGTAATTTATTCAACAATCTAAAACGCATCGCCAATTCCAACAGGTGCCTGTTCTTCGTTGAATAATACGAGCACAATTGTTCCTTGACGTAATTCCTCTCGATGATTTCGTCGATAACGGACCAATGTCTCGCGCTCAATCTCTGTATCTCGTAGATATTACGAAAGCCATCGAAGAACGAAGCCCAGAACCAAGCGTCCTCGTTTTTGTGCCTAACGTTAACGTGCAACAACGTCCTTAACAATGTCTCGTCGTCATTATTTACCTTGCAGGAATAAATGATCTGCATCAACGATGCTATCCTGTCCGCGCTATATTTGGCCATGTTTATTTCGCCCAATATCGTATCCCATATCTCGTTGACCGGCAAGTAACACCTCCACGCGCGAACGTAATTCGTGTCGTACGTGAAATCGATCGAGCTTAACTTCCTCAAACTGCGTGCCTGAGATATTCGTTGTTCGTTCGGCAATATGCAAAGAAAGTTTGCCGTTATGTTCGTAACCTCGTCGTAAAAGTTTTTATGATAAATGTCCTCGTAGGACTTCAACAATAGGGCGACCTTTTTCCCAGCCGGATAATACTCGAGATACTTCAACATCTGATTGGTATTATATTTGTTTATATCCCTTGGCATCAATCTCGGGAATATTATCTCCATGTAACGGGTCTCTATCATTTTCAGGGGTAATATATTGATGAATAACTTTGGCTTCTCTATGAACTTATTGATACCGTTTTTAAGGAAAATACTTGCGAACTTGGGCTTAAGCGTTAACAACGGTGGATTACTCTCGTATCTCTCGAATATCTCGATGAAATCGTCCAGATTATTCTTCAATAGGGTCGGCAAAAATTCTAAGTATTTGTGAACGGACACCTTGTGAGTGTTACGTACCAATGGATCGTCGTTCGGTTGATCGAGCTTCAAATAACGTATCACCAGATTCGGCTTCGTTAAATACCATTTTTTCAATACGTTACTAGAAATTACGATTCTATGGCGTACTATGACGTCGTATATGAATGATTCGCTGCAGGAACGTAACAATATGATCGATTGATCTATACCGTATGCCTTCGACAATGCCAGAAAGAATTTCTCGGCCAATGCGGAATGCTTCCTCCCCAAATAACGCGACAAACTCTTTATAATTTTTATCCTGGCCTTCAAGGAGGCGTAAGGGAAGATATTTTCAAAGAAGAATTTAACGTTGACTATCCTCTTGTTGCGTCCATCGAAGTACCAACGTGCCTTTAATGCCTTCGAAACTACGAACAGATCTTCCGATTTCAATGCCTCCGTAATCACGTCGTACTTCCTCAACATATTCCCGGCTATTACCTTAACGAGGGGCACCAATGGCCGAGCTATAACGCTCGTCCATGCATTCAAATCGAAATCCTTACCCTCGGCCTTGATACGATCCTTTATCAATTTCGATATCCAACGATATTTTTCGGTGGGCGTGTCGCCCGGAAGCGCTTGAATCGCTTCGAGATAAGGCAACTCCGAACTCATTGTGATTTATTTTTTATCGCTCCCTCCTCCCCTCCCACCCCCTTCCCTAGAGAAAACAGAAAGAAAAGATATTTTTCGTGTCATTATATATTATCGCA
>OU426865.1:5392276-5397276 GCA_911387685.1 Dolichovespula media
TTGTAAAAAAAAATATATATATATATATACACGTATAAAGATAAAAGTTTCTCCGTATTTTTCTTTTTATTTTTTATATTTTTTTTTTTTATATTTTTTACCTGGTATCCGAATGTCCATGATGTTCTTCATGAAGGTACCATTTGCGGAATCGTAAGAGAACTTGTAAAAGTACACAGGACATTTATTTACCTTGCGCAAAACTCGTACCAATTCGAAAATATGATAAAGGAACGACACGTCCCCTAAAAAGTGCATAACATTTTCGGATGGCTCGCCGCTGTACGATTTATCGCCGAAATACAAACGTTCGAAGTCGTTTATCGTCATACTTCTTTCTTTCAACTTTCTCGCGATATACGGCGATATTAAATCCTCGAAGGTAGCATTCGATTCACGGCTTCTTCTTAAAATACTCGCTGTCGAATAAAGAATATAACACATACATACATTCGTCAATGAAAATTATACGAAGGTTTCTATTTTGGTCAGTTATCTTTCGTTCAAATATTTCAAACGAATTTAACAATAATTTTTGTAATAATAATAATAATAATAATAATAATAATAATAATAATAATAATAATAATAATAATATTAATAATAATAATAACAGTAAAAATATTATCGATAATTTTGTGTATAATATAATAAACGATACTAAATAGTTGATCATTAAAGCTCGTAATATTTGTCGTTAAGTCGTCAAAAAAAAAAAAAAAAAAAAAAAAAAAAGATACTGATCGAGCAAACGGTAGCGACATTTTTTTTGTTCGTTTTTTTCTATCTCACACACACACACACACACACACACACGATAAAAAAATACATCGTCGACTTACATACGAATTTATTGGTACCCAAAAAGAAGGATCCTTCCATACTGTTGAATCCCAACATGAAGGGTACCTTAACGCCATGTTGCATAGCGATATCAGGTGGTTGGGTTAAGAACGGATTCTTCGATTTGTAATCGACTCCTGGCAGAA
Source organism: Dolichovespula media (assembly GCA_911387685.1). Lineage (NCBI taxonomy): Eukaryota > Metazoa > Arthropoda > Insecta > Hymenoptera > Vespidae > Dolichovespula > Dolichovespula media. The sequence goes on from OU426865.1 coordinate 5,393,266, forward strand.
ACGGCGAGAAGATCGTTAATTTTTCCTAAAGGGCGAAACTTAGCGCTTTTATTTGATTCGTTCCTTTCCAAAAAAAAAAAAAAATAAAAAGAAAAAAAAAACGAAGGCCGAACAACGACGCGGCCCATCCCGCTTTTAATGATTCGATTCGATAAATGATACATAACGAATGACGTGAGTAATGTATTTCAAACTCGTCGTTTTGTTTACCTTCGTCGACGTTATTCGCGTTTGAAATTTGACGAGCTTCTTAACGTCCACCTTTCTCAGAAAATCAACGACTGCCCTTGGATCGAACGATTTGAAGCCCAACTTAGCAGACAACTGATAACCGTATCTCCTTGGCTCGTCGTCCGACGTGCAGGCCCAAAAGTTCGTCGCCAAGCCGCTTTGCGCTATGGCCTTGTGAAATAATCCTAAACGGGGTGGCCGGGAGCGGATGGGTGTGGTGGGTGGGTGGAAGGAGAGAAGAAAAGAAAAATGGAAAGAGGAAAGAAGAATAAAGTAAAAGAAGAAGATGAGAACGAGAAAAGAATAAAAAAAACGGGGGGGGGGGAAAGGGAGAGATAAGGACGAAGGGATTTTCATGGATGTGCTGGGTGGATCGTGGAACGTCTTTGTCCACTGTAGGATCCACCCCACAAACCCACAACCCCACAATCCACGACCCTTGAATTTCTCGTACGCGAGATATTAAGGGAGAAGGAGAAAAGAAAGGAACGAGAATGAGATGAAACGAAAGAAGAAAAAAAAAAGAGAGAGAGAGAGAGACAGGAGGAACAAAAAATACGCTCGTATAAAATATTTCGTTCGGTTCGTTTTTTTTCCCTCTTTCTTCTTCCTCTTTTTTTTCTTTTTTTTTTTTTTTTTTTTTTTTTTTCCTTTTATACGACCGTTCACAAAAGTCAGCGCGCACAGTTTCAAGTCCGATTATCGCCGCGTTAAGATAATTAAATCCAGGCGGTGGTGCGATTTAATCGTAGAGAGAGGGGGGGAGGGGAGGGGAGGGTGGGAAAAGGGTTAAAAAAAAATCCTACCTTCTGCCAACGGTGATATTGTTAGGTAATGAACCGAGGATCCGCCAGCGCTTCCACCAAATATCGTTACGTTCCCTGGATCACCACCGAATACAGCGATATTATCTCTGACCCAGCTTAATGCCATTACTTGGTCCTTCAAGCCTTGATTACCCGGTGCAACCTCATCCTCCAGATTAAGAAATCCTAAAGCAGGATCCTCTTTGTCAAGATAAACACGTATCCGGCTAAATTATATACGATCGCTGGCATTCTCTCTCTATCGTTTCGTTCGGTGTATCATATCATTGGGATTTTTATTCTCCCCTTTCCCTCTTTCGTTTTTTTGTTTTTGTTTTTTTTTTTTTTTTTTTTTTTCTTTTTTACGGAGAAAGAGAGAGAATACAAATTCCAATTACGAATCGTTTTATTTGAAAGAAAGGAACACGTCCCTTTTCTTTTCTTTTTCTTTTTCTTTTTTTCTATTCCCATTTGAAATACAATTTCTAGGACGATATTTACGAGAATATGTGATAAAGATCGTAACCTTGACGTTTATCAAACATGCAATCCGATTTTAATACGTACTCACCCAATACGCCTAATCGATAATTGATCGTGACGAGTATGGTGTCCCTTCGAACGATGTAATCGGGACTGAACATATCATCGTTACCCGATCCAATGTAAAAACCACCTCCGTGTATCCATACCATTACCGGCAATTTCGTAGAGGTCTCGTTTTTAATTATTGGCTTGTAAACGTTCAGATACAGACAATCGTCGCTTCCTATCAACTCGCCTGTCATCGCGTCCACTTGAATAGAAATATTACCGAATTTCGAGCCGTCCCTTATCCCCTGCCATTCATCACCGGGTAATGGATCCTAACGTATCGTTCGTTATTTAAAAAAAAAAATTTTTATACGTTAAATATATATATATATATATATATATATATATATATATATATATATATATATTATATATTAAATATAAACGATTGAATAAATATATATATATATATATTCTTTTTTAAATTATGTATTATAAAAATTTATATATATTATAAAAATTTTATACGTTAAATATATATATATATATATATATATATATATATATATATATATTATATATTAAATATAAACGATTGAATAAATCAAATATTAAATTTAATATTGAATATAAATAATTGGAATATAAAATAAAAAATTATATTACGGTCAAATATGAATATTAACATTTTATTGTTTCACGTGCGATATGTTTTACGTGTGATTTTGAATAGATCTCGGAAAAAGAGACGGATGACATCGAATGAATCATATAATAATGATACAAGAGTGGTATTTAAAATAGTACGAACATATATTGTGAATGATGACATTGCATTTTATATACTTACATTTATATATATATATATATATATATATAAGTGCACTTCGATCGAGAGAATAAATTAACACTTGCAATGAGTATGTATGCATATAAAAAGAAAAAGAGAGAGAGATAGAAACGAGAATAAAATCTAATCCCTCGTCATTCCACGCGAATGAATTATTTCGTTACGTTTTTAAAGAAAGAACGGATACAGAGATGAAACGCTTGAATTTAATGGACCGTTATAACGTGTAATGTGCATTAAAAAAAAAAAAAAAAAAAAAAGAAAAAAGAAAAAGAAACAAATGGCCACATTAGCTCGAGCTCTTATCAATTAGAAATTATATAACGTTCGTAATTGCATGATTCAAGATGTCCGAAAGAAATCGTACAGTGTATCGCGCTATGTTAACAAATATTTCCATGTAATGAAGAAATTTTTTATAAATGTTATTGCGCGCGCGCGCGCACGCACACACACACACACACACACACACAGAGAGAGACAGACACACACGCAAAGAGAGAAACTATTTCTATCGGACAAATATTTCTCCTGGAATGTGATAATGCGTTCTCTGATTTTTTTTCTTTTCTTTAATCTTTTAGTAAAGCGAAAAGAAAAAACAAGAGATGAATTCGAGGATGGAGTTCTATTTCGATTATTTGTCGGGTACATACCTTAAATCTAAGCTCGCCGATCGGTGGTTTGGCATAAGGTATTCCTCGAAATGCCAAATACTTATCATCGTTAGCGCAAACGTTATACTTAATGATACCTTGAATTTTTCCCTGTTTAAGTGACAACACGGGTCCTCGTTGTTGACGATCCATGTGGTATATATGTCCGTGCAATGTTAACCGTACCTATCCGTGTAATGTTACCGTACGTATATATATATATATATATATATATATATATATATATATATATATATGTATGTATGTATGAAAACAAAATTCGTACATTCGTAAGAAGGAAAAAAAATAAAAAAAAAAAAAAATAATAATAATAATAATAATAATAAAAGTCGCGTGTGTCCGGTCAGTAACAACGCTCGTTCGAGAGTCACTGTGTTTCTATGCTTGCTTGTAATATTATCGGCACGACCATTCGACTAAGTGGGGAGAGAAAATGAGAGAGAGAGAGAGAGAGAGAGAGAGAGAGAGAGAGAGAGATAGATTGGCTTGAAAGTAACGGGAACGAGTCATCTCGAGTCAATCCTATTCAATCGTAAAGAGAGATTCACTCGCCTCGACGAGTATTATTCTCGAATAATTATGACAAACGTAAATGAAAATATAAAAGAGAAAACAAATATATATATATATATATGTGTGTGTGTGTGTAATATGTGATCTTACTAAAAATTATATAACATTTTCTTGTTTTTCTTTTTTTCATTTTACTGGATCCATTAAAAATTTTATCGTCGGCCATTGCGGAAGTGTTTCGTAAGAAAGAGGAAGAAGAAGAAAAAGAAAGAAAAAGAAAAAAAATATTCAAATAAAACTCACGTGCGTATTGAGTATTATTGTAGAGAACGTCGCGCGTTGTAAACTCACGCGTTAAATAACTTTTACGATGTGCTCGAAGGTTAATCGAGCAGAGAAG
>OU426865.1:5404776-5414776 GCA_911387685.1 Dolichovespula media
ATAAAATAGATCCTTCGTTTGGGTCCTTGTAACCCACATGGTTGAGGTCACGGTCCTCGCGAGTTGACCCTTTTTTCTCATTTCTCTCTCTCTCTCTCTCTCTCTCTCTCTCTCTCTCTCTCTCTATCTATCTATCTATCTATCTCTATCTCTATCTATCTTTCCTTTGCAAAAAACAGTTTCGCTCTTTATTTTATCCTCCTTTTCTTTTCCTCTGATCTGAAAAAATGGGATTAATATTTGATCGTTTATTTCCAAGTAACTCGTAAAAGATTCACACGACGTTGGTATCTTCGTATGTTTTTCTTTATTTCCCCTTCTTTTCGTGCCTTATTTTTTCTATTCTTTTTTTTTTTTTTTTGATTCTTTTTTTGGGTTTTTCGTTCCTTCGAAATACTCATCGAAATTACTTTCGATAGAAAGATTCTAATCTCTTCGTTTAAATCAACTTATCCTATTATTCGTACAATGTACGATTGAAGGAAGGGCTCGTTTCTCTTTGTCCCTTTCTATCTATCAACCTATCTATCAACCTGTCTATCTATCTATCTATCTATCTATCTATCTATCTACCAAGCAACCAATCGAAATCGCTAATCGAATTCCAATCGTACCAATTTTATTGAAAGTTTTATCAAACCCGTTTTCGTAACGAGTTGAAACGTTGAATGGTACTGCGGAGAGAAGATATATCTGTCCGTGGGAGAGAAGGGAAAAAGAATAGATGGAGGAAAAAAGATGCAATCGGAGAGAAAGAGAGAGAGAGAGAGAGAGAGAAAGAAAGAAAAAGAACGGGTTACGCATTGATTTTCGATTGGTCAGCATCGAGAGAGGGGGAGAAGAAGAAAAAAAAAAAATATCGTTGGTGCGTGTTCTCGAGGCAATCGAAGTAGTGATTTTGATTTTTTTTTTTTTTTTGGATTACCGGACAGCTGTGACCTCGTCAAAGGGATTTATTAAGCTATCGATAAACTAAAGTTCCAAAATAGATTGAGATAAATCGTTACGTATCTTCTTTTTCTTTATTTCTAAGACCTTTTATTCTACTATTTTTTGAATCTCTCTCTCTCTCTCTCTCTCTCTCTGTCAATTTAGATATTTCTCTCGTTCCTGAAACGTTTAACGTCTCTACGCATCGAGTTGGTTGTCCTCGATCGATCTCTACTACGATGCGCGTGAGCTTCAATTAGCTCTCACGTCAAAGGTAGATTTGCCCTCGAGATATTTTCATGCCTCTCTCCCTTTCCAACGTCCTCCCTTTGTTTCTATTCGTTTAAGATATTAAAAAGGGTGGAATTATTATCTACGCCGCGTCGTTCGACCTATGGGGATATTCTCGCGGGTAAGGAATAGAACGAAAAAAAAAAAAAAGAAAGGAAAGAAAAAAGAATTTTACCCAGAACAACGTCGGTTTCGTTTATAAAGAGAAAATATATATATATATATATATATATATATATATATAAAATGCATCGTGAGCGTAAATACGTATCTATATTTAGAAAAAATCTATGAATGAGGATAATATTGAAAATAAGTTAACAAAAGCTTCTAAGGATTTAACTTAGGACTTACATATTCAGAGTATAATTCAGCAGGTCGCGTTAAAACGATGGCAATGATTATAACCAAATTCCTATTCGACTGCCATTCAATGGGCAAATGCATTCGTCCTACGAAATTTCTAAATCTAAATCATACGTTTTGTACGTGTCGCTCCTATGAATCGGAGTAATTTATATCATATTTATCTTGCATCAAGTTGTTTTCCGTTCGTTGAATAAATTTCTATCGTATGAAATGGTATGAGTTATGTTTGAAATATATTTGTATATATATATATATATATATATATATATATATATATATATATATATATATATTTCGATAAGAATAGGAACGTAATATTACATAAAGCAATGGAATGTTCAGATAACGGAACTCTCAGATAATAGAATAGTTAGATGATGGATACTACGGTAATGGAAGTTTATTTATCCTATGTATATATATATATATATATATATATATATATATATATATTATATATTGGATATTTCTACGCGATATATATCTCTGTGGTTTCCTTTGCAAAGTACAAAAATGGAAAGGGTTTTCTAGATTATGAATTTTCTACTTATTTTCTCTCTCTCTCTCTCTGTCTCTTCTTGCATCGACGAAACTCTGCCACAAAAGTGGTTTACCACACCTAACATAGCTTCACGTCGTGAAATTCACTATTTCGTAGAACATTCTTCCTTTTGTATTTTGAGATTCTCTCTCTCTCTCTCTCTCTCTCTCTCTCTCTCTCTCTCTCTCTCTATTTTCTTTCATTGTAAAAACTACAAGTAGATATTTCTTTGCTCAACCAAAACGTTCCATCATTTTCAACGAATAAGATTTCACCATCCTGCTTGCCTTACACACATTTATCCTCGTTCGTTCTCGAATTTCGAGGAAAAAAAAGTAATTCCGCAGAATCCACGAGAGTTTTCGAGAGACTTAGCTTTTCAAAATAAGGATACCATTAAAATTGGAATTTATGCGAGCGCGGTATTACTTTATCTGTCGGTTTTAATCGTCGTAAAATGGTGTTTGCCTATCACGTAACGAGGTCGCTCTTGTGATTCTTCAAAAACAAGAACTCGATTCGAACAACGCTTTTCCAAGCGTAACTTATTATATATTCTTTCTGAATATTGCAACAACATCGTTGTAAATAAAATCGATTTTGTTAATATTTTTTGAATTTGAATTTCTTTTTTCTTTTTTTTTTTTTCTTTTTGTTTTTGTTTTCTCTCGTAATAAGGATTCCGCAACCTCTCCGGCTATCTTACTGATTTTCTAAAAGAAAAGTTATTTCCGTTTTATCTCTGAAAAGAACCGGAATATCCAAGATGAGTAAAGTTATTGCCTCATTTTATATACATTACATATATACATATTAAAGAATCTAGCTTAATGGAAGATGCTTCATATTCATAATCTGCCGATAAATAAACCTATACCGCTACGTCATAATTGAAGAAAGTATTTAAAAAATTCGGTTAACAGAAGGAGATGAGTGAAGGAAGACGCGAAGGAAGAAAAAGTGCTTCTTCGTTTATTTTTTCTTTTTTCCCTTTTTTTTCTTCTTTCCACTCATTTGAAATATTACGCTCGTGAAAAAGCGTACGTTTTTGTTTGTTTCTTTTTTTTTTTTTTTTTTTTTTCTTTCCTTCTTCCTCCTCTTCCTCTGTTCGTTTATGTTTTTGAACTATCGAACGATTCATTCGCCCATCAAAAAATATCGTAATGCAATTACCTGTTATATACATACGTAGATACATATGTGTATCTTTATCAATATCACCCATGTCTTCTCGTGGAATGCATACACATGCTCAGTAATAATCCCGCATCATTGAATGGGATTACGCGCTCGCATGCATATCGTGCGAAACCTACGGAATATCAAATGTGATGATTGTGGATAAAAATATGAAGGAAACAAAGGTATAACTCGCATTCCAACCAAGGTAATTAGATTAACTGATGTGCACTGTGCAGTCAAAACGTTTCCATTAGGATTATATATATGTATATATATGTGTATATGTGTGTATATATATATAATATATTGAACTATATTATAATACATACACAATTAATATCTAAATAACAAGAAATATACATATATATATATATATATATATATATATATATATATATGTATATGTATATACATACATATAACTTGGTATCTGTCCAAGTTCTCGTGAATGACGTTACACGGCGTGGATGTAAACGAAAATCGTACTTTTTTATTAACGTCAGTTTAGCTTTACTTTAAAACGACTTGTACGTATGTATTCATTTATATATGTATGTATGTATGTATGTACGTACGTATATAAGACAGTTGGAACAGCAAGCATACAGTGTGTCCGAGAGATAAAGCTCTTACGTCGCTTTCCCCATGCTATTTCTATGAAATTAAATTATTTCACACAGACTCTGAATTTGCAAGAAATAAATATAAAGAAGAAGAAGCTTAACTGTCGTAAACGGCTAACGCAGTTTGACCAACCCGGTAACGCTTGCTTTTATCCAAAATTCTCTAGCTTTTATTCAAGTAATCCTATTTATATATATATATATATATATATATATATATATATATATATATATATAAATATACACACACATATATACTTTATACCGTATATATGTACACACGAGAGGATCAACTCTCTGACGTTAGAGTAACCCGGTAGTATCTTTAATTAACTGAGCCCGATGATGAGAACGTCCCCCATCCCACAGCCCTTTATACCAAGGGTGGTACGACACCTTCATCCCCCTTGGGAATTCATTTACAAAGTTCTCAATCTCGTGATTTATTCGATATCCTTGGATAAGACGATTAAAAAGGGAAATAGTTCGAGCCCTTTTTTTTCCCCATTCAATCCTTTACCTCTAATCTAACTTTCTCTTCTGTTTCCTTTTCTTTTTTCATCTTCATTTTTCATTTTTTCCTTGTCCCCCACGACGAGTGAATTTTAGAGAACGAATTTCGTGGAGATTGGTATAACATTCCGGCTGGGAATAATTCCGATTGTAGGTCAGAAATCGAGGTCTCTGATTGGCTTGTGAAAAGTAAATGAGATGCATCGATCTAGTTACGAACGTGTCGTGGTACACTCGCGTGTAAATATTTTATTAAACTGATTTAACATGCCGAACGCCGAAAATCAATTTTGCTCGAAACGTCACCGTATTACACCCATGTTTTTTTTTTTTTTTTTCTTTTCCTTCCTTTTAATGTCTTTCATACGAGTAATCTTCGTTCCTCTTCTTTCCATTTTCTTTTTCCTTTATCTTCCACAAAAAAAAATCATAAAGTAAATTTAACAGATGTATGGATCGAATTAAATGGGATAATTAAATAAATAAAACAAGCGCGTTCTCTTTTCTTTCCTTTTCTTTTCTTTTTTTTTTTTTCTTTTTCCTTTTTACGGTTGAAGATCGGAATTGGATATAAATAGTACTGCATCACGTTGTATAAATCGCATATCGTCGCATTATAAAAATGTTGCAACTTGAGCTTCGCAAACGTTAGGCGAACGCTTGGCTAATGTGTTTGATCCGTAAACGAACTAAAGTGGTTTTCGAAAGTGATCGTCTCTCTCTCTCTCTCTCTCTCTCTCTCTCTCTCTCTCTCTCTCTCTCTCTCTCTCTCCTGCCTTCTTTCCATTGGTCGATGATTTTCATTTTTTCCTTCTTTTAATTTTTCCTAATGAAAATTAAGTTAAAAATCGAAAATATATATGTATAACTAAATAAGTGCAACGACACATACTTTACAATCACGAATTTTATTTGAAAGTGAAATAATCGAAAGAGGGATAATACGATCAAATAATACGAGGAATAAAAAAAAAAAATAAATAAAAAAAGAAAAGAAAAAGAAAAAACAATTCGATCGACAGATTCAAATTACTTTATCTCTTTTTTCTCTTATTAATTATTATTATTATTATTATTATTATTATTATTATTATTATTATTATTATTATTATTATTATTCCAATTTATTCTCTCGGCTCGGAAGCTTATATATATTCGAAAAATAACGAGGGAACAATTGTTCTATTCCATTTGTTATTTAAGCCGCCATTAAATGTAGCGTAAAGTTGTGGCACGAGAACCCACTTTTACCTCCTATACCGTACGATCACCAAGAACGATTTTTAAATCCCGACCCATTTTCCAACGAGAAGAAGAGAGGGAGGAAGGGGGGAGAGGAGAGAGAGAGAGAGAGAGAGAGAGAGAGAGAGAGAGAGACCCATCCTCTCTATCTCAGGCTTTTCGTAAAATGTCCGAGAGAATCGTAGAGAAAGAAAATTCTTTTTCTATTTTTCATTCCTTTTTTCTCCCACTTCTTCTTTTTTTTTCTCTTTTTTCTTCTTCTTCTTCCTCTTCGTCTTCTTCGTCTTCTTCTTTTTTCTTAAACGACAAAATCTCTCTCTCTCTCTCTCTCTCTCTCTCTCTCTCTCTCTCTCTTTCTCTCTAGCATTCAGCAAGGAAACTCAACGAATCGTCTGTTTGACTATTTCAAGTCCTACGTCTTACTACGAACTGTTCTTTCGTTTCCTCTGCTTACCAAGCTCAGTTATTCTAACAGTAGTAAAGTACATACATATGTATGTATGTATGTATGTATGTATGTATGTACGTATGTATGTATGATAAGTACGTACGTACGTATATACGAATGTAAACTACTCTAATAAATCCATTTTCATGCGATCTCAGAAAAAGAGACCGTAGAAAAGGTTTAAATGCCTTCGAGATCGTAAGATTCGTAAATTCTATCGATCGATTTTATTCGATTTCACGAATTCATCGACGACGTGTCGTTATTTTCTTTTTTCTTTTTTCCTTATTTTTTTTTTTTTTTTTTTTTTTTTGAGAGAGATAATTACGACAATTTTCTTTTAAGAAATCTTCGGAAACTTTTTCGTTTTCTTCGAAAATCATTTCCGATAATCGTTTAATTTAATATTTATTTCGCTCGAACTGTGGATTGGGATAAAATAAATATATAAAATAAAAGAGAGAGAGAGAGAGAGAGAGAGAGAGAAAAATATTGTCAGGGAGGTTAAATTAATTGTGCAAATCTGAAATTTTCCGAGCAATTTGATTGCCGAGTTTAAACTCGATCGAAGGAACGTACGTAAACGGCGAATATAAATCATTCCGTCCCAAGCGCAAATCAAATATTCCATAAACGACGAATATTTATAGTTTGAAAATTTTTAATGGAACAATCGCGTACGATTTAAAAATCTCTCGTTGTATGATAGTATAATGTTTTTCTTTTTTCTTTCTTTTCTTTTTTTTTTTTTCTTTTTTTTTTTTTTTTCATCTGTTCGACACAACATCGAAGAATTTGAGAGTTGAGATAACATAACCGCTTTCGATAGAACGTAATCCTGTAAAGATTTTATTTTTAATTTGTGTGAAAATCGAATGACCGTCATTTTAAAACACAACCTCGTTACAGTATGAATCGTTGGTTGATGATCGTGTACGTTTGTTCTTTCTTTTAAAAAAAAAAAGAAAAAGAATTTGCGATATAAAAGAAGAGGAGAAAAAATCAACGACCCTTTACGGATCGGCAAGTAATTTCGAACGGTATATCGATCGTGGGTGATATCGATCGATCGATATCGTGGGATGAAAGAAAACGCGATCGCTTTGTTCCGTATTATTTGGATAAAACCGATGGGAATACATAACATATATATATGTATCTGTGTGTGTGTGTGTGTGTATGTCGGAGATAAAACCGATTCGGGAATGCCGAACAACGGGCTTCGTGATATCGTTTCCGAATGGAAGAATGTGAGAAGGTTCAAATCGAGTGACATCCTTGAACCAAACCGACCTCTCCCTCTTCCTCCTCCTCCTCCTCCTCCTCCTCCTCCATCGAATCGCTCTCTTTCCCTTTGTAGCTTGATCCTCGTCCGATGAACATGAACAACGTGAACGATGATGGACCGTGCTTTAAAAATATAGCTCGACTATGGTAAGAAGAGGGACAGAGAGAGAGAGAGAGAGAGAGAGAGAGAGAGAGAGGGTGATATAAGTAATAGGAAAGGAGAGCTAGATAGAGAAAGGTAAAGAGAGATAGAGATAGCGAGAAAGAAAGAAATAGAGAACGAGAGAGAGAGAGAGAGAGAGAGAGAGAGAAGACCAAAGAAAAAAGGAAGTAGTCTTCGAGAAATGGTTGGACAAGTCACGTGGTTCCTCTTCCTCCTGTCTCTTCCCAACCCTCTCCCTCCCTCCCTCCCTCCAACCCTCCTTCCAACCCTTATACGTTATCGGATGACCGTCCCAGAGAGCGATTGATGATCCAATAAGAGGTAACGTAGTTACCCTTTTTTATGGCGAATGCGTTTCGTGCACCATGTCGAAGATAAAAAGAGATAGTGGGAAGATGGTAGGAATGGGAAGGATAGAAATGTAGGAAATAAAATTGAGAAAGAAGGAGAGGATCTCTCTCTCTCTCTCTCTCTCTCTATCTCTCTATCTCTCTCTCTCTTTCACATAGATACCATTCAACGTGTATTATTCGTTGGTAACGTGCAAACATCGAAGGATCTCTCTCTCTCTCTCTCTCTCTCTCTCTCTCTCTCATTGAGCAAAGCTATCGAGGAGCCATCAAAAGTACTAACACTGCTCTCTCTCTCTCTCTCTCTCTCTCTTCTATCTGGCACTCGAGAAGAGTAAAAAGGACGCTTTTACGTTGTGAACGAACAGTAATATGGTCAAGATTTTAAAGTACCTTCATCTTTACTTTTGCCCCTCCCTCCTTCCCCCTCTCTCCCACCTTGTTATACTTACTTTTCACCGAACGAAACCAATCGAGAAAAATTTCTCTCTCTCTCTCTCTCTCTCTCTCTCTCTATGTCTCTCTCTCTATCTCGATCTCGATCTCGATCTCGATCTCGATCAATCGATCCATCTACTTCCCCGTTCCCTCCCTCGTTCCCGTAGAGTTGGTACTTCGCGTATGAGATTTTTCTTCTTTTTTTTTTTTTTTTTATATGTCCGAAGAGAAAAAAAATGTTCGCGAAAACGTTCGTTTATATTGTTTTAATTAATAAATATTAACGGATACAATAGATATCCTCATTAATCGAACGAATTTGATTCGATTGCGATTGATCATTCTCCTTTAGATTTTGATTTTTACGCCGTAAAAATTTCTTATGCCGTCGTCGTCGTCGTCGTCGTCGTTATTTTTCTTTTCTCTTTTTTCTTCTACCCACCACGAAACAATCAAGTAACACGTTAAACGACGAGACTCAATGCGAAATGCAATATCTAACTTATCGTCAATTACAGACTGCACGCAACGAGTGAAGTTTCGATTGCAGTTTGATGAAGTCCATGTATTAGTCGAGTTTAAAATTAATACCGATAACTATACCCAGCTAGTTTGAAGTATGTCTTTGAAGTATCAAGGGGTGAAGGTAAAATGAGATTGGAAAGAAAGTGAGAGATAGATAGAGATAGAGATAGGGATAACGAGAGGGAAAGAGAGAGAGAGAGAGAGAGAGATAGAAAGACAAGAACAAAAAATTGAGGAATCAACTGTGCGAAAAAAATTATTGCTTATGTCTTTTTCTCGTAGATATATATATTGTTTTTTTTGTTTTTTTTTTTTTTTCCTTTCAATTATATATCCCATGCGTATATACTTACGATAATAAATTGAAAATATCGAAACGTGAAATTCCTCCATACTCGTTTAATTCTATAATATTTCTATATATATATATATATATATATATATATATATATATATATATATATAAATTTAGAACGTAGAAAATTTCTATTGACGCGTAAGAGATATTTCAAAGGCTGTCTTAAGAAATATGTTGCCCCTCTCCTCCACCCCGCCCCCCAACCCTGGCAAGCCTGGCTTTTCGAGAATCTCCGAAGGATAAAATTTTAAACGAACGAGATGTACACGGCTCTCCGAAATTAGATTCCAATTAATTCAGATTCCGGCGTCTCCTTCTGCGTCCATGATTTATTTTCTCGTAAGTAAACGATTAAAGCAAGCTTTACTAACGTTCCTCGTACCGTTTCTGTCTTGATCGATTAACGAGTGAGCAGGGTGGGGAGTGGGGAGTGGGGAGTGGGATTGGGGTTGGAGTTGGGGTTGGGGTTGGGGGAGTGAAACATCGAAAACTCGTTTTAAGAGTAAAACACAGATATTGTTGCGACTCCCGTTTGTAAATTCTCTATTATTTCCTTCCTTCCTGCTTTCCTTCCTGCGGGAACTTCTCGAAAATGTTCGTCGAGTTTTCCGAAAGTTTTGCGAGAGTTTTGCGAGAGTTTTGCGAAAGTTTTGCAATTAATAGTATCACCTGTAGCTTGCAATTTTCTCATCGCAAAATATCTTCAAAGAGTGAAGAAAAAAGGAAGAAGAAGAAGAAGA
>OU426865.1:5419776-5467276 GCA_911387685.1 Dolichovespula media
TCTCTCTGTCTCTCTCTCTCTCTCTCTCTCTCTCTCAATCATTCTGGCCATTAAAAAGTGATATAAATTTGTTTGTCTTTATTATTATTTTCTTACTCGATTCGTCGTGCAAAATAAAAAAATTTTTAACGGAAAGAGAGAGAGATAGATAGATAGATAGATAGATAGATAGATAGATAGATAGAAATAGAAAAGGTGGGGAAGAGAGGGAGAGTCGATTTAATTTATAAATGATTAAGATTTGATACGTTCGTTCTTTGAATCAACAGGAACGATCGGCCTGTATCGATCGTAAGTTTCTTTAAAGCGTAAAAAAAAAAAAAAATCGTTTGAAATGAATCAAATCTCTTGAAGTAGCCCCTTTAAGAGCTAATTAAACAAACCGATCGCAATAACGAATAATCATCCCGTTCCGTCGTTTATGATTGTTGTTGTTCTTTGTTTTTTTTTTTTGTTTCCTTTTTATTTTTCTTTTTCTTTGAATTAGGGTCTCTGCGTCGCCGTATTCTTCTGCTTCTGTAACGGAGAGGTAAGTCGAACGACAGGATGAAAGATTTTAAAAAAAAAGAAAAAGAAAAATCAAAGATGTTACATTCGATCTACTTTTTCTTTCTTTCTGTTTTTTTTTTTTCTTTTTTTTATATATATATATATATACGCATTTAGGTGATAGCGCAGTTCAAACGGAAATGGGAAGGTACGATGCTGCTACGGAAACGAGCGAATTCCTGCACGGCCACCACCGTCTCGGTATGAAAAGATTCAAATAAAAAAAAAAAAAAAAAATCTCTTTATTCTCTACCATGGAGAATAATCTTTTAATTTTGAGATCTATGAAGAGTAACACGCCGCTTTTTCTTTATTTTCCTTATTCTTATTATTATTCTTATTCTTATTCTTATTCTTATTCATTTTTTTTTCCTCCTTTTCTTCATTCTAACATTTTATTCGTTACCTCTTCGTCGTGTCATCCTATCGAACCGAAACACTTTTCAGAAAATTTTGCAACGTTATAATGCAAAATTATTCCCTCCAACCGTATAGTTCTATCGAAATTCTTAAAAAAAAAAAAAATAAATAAATAAATAAAAACAAAAATACGATCACGAACGATTGCGAATACATGATCGATCGTACCTCATTATTACGTGAGAATTTATTTCTCGTAAAATTGCACTTTTATCGTCATGCACAGACATACAATTATATGGATAACGTGACATTCGTATATTATCCTTTCGTTTAGCCAATCATACCGAAATGAATTTATTATTGGATGCGTTCGCGATAATGTCAAATCGTAATGTTCAATCAGACATCTAGAGAACACGTTTTACATGAAATTGCTTGAATCAATTATAATGATCGTGATATATAGTGCATATATACATATATATGTGTCCATGGAAACTATTCCCCTGGATATTGACAGATTACGGTCACACACACACAAATATATATATATATATATATATATGCACAACTTCGTATAACTGTTACACAACGCGTAAGCCAGAGAACGGACGAGATTTTAAGTGCTCGTGCAAGTTAAAAAAAAAAAAGAAAAAGAAAATGGATCGTTCGACTTGATCGAATATCTTGAGAACTAACTGATATATATATATATATATATATATATATATATATATATATATATATATTCCTATATTTTTCATTAAATAGAAATTAATCGCAACTTAACTTTAAAAATTGAAAATGGGTGAATGATATATCGGTGAATTTTTATTTTTTTTGTTTTTTTTTTATATAGTAGAAACAAATTTCTCAAGGAAGAATTATATATTGTGGATGATTTTAAGGAAGTCCGTGATATAGCGGTGAATGTAAATCTAACGTGAGGTATCGTATATTTCAAAAACGTCGAAGTACAAATACATATATACATTAAAGTTACCTACTACTTTATATACTTTATACGATGCGATACTTCAACGAATCAAATATGTATATATATATATACACGCGCGAATGAAAATTTATCTAAAGTATTATATTTCTTTTTTTCAAAATATCGAAAAAGAAGAAATATCGTATATCAAAGTACGCCATACTTTAGAAATATTATTTTCAACGAATCTATATATATATATATATATATATATATATATATATATATATATAATGTATATATAGGTTCCTCAAAAAATTATTTTCTATGAATGAAAAAATTTTCGAGATATTCGTAATTTTCGTGGTTCAGATTATTCGATCATATCATGAGAAATATTTTTTCTTTATTCGAACTTACGTAAATGCGAGGTATGTCGCGCGTATCTCGTCGAATTTACAAGTTTCGAATAATTTACAAGTTGTTTCCAACTTTATAAGACCCGCTGCTTGACGGAAATCGAAAATGGGATGAAACAGAATTTAACCAGACGAAAATTTCAAATGGAACTCGAGATCCAACACCGAGAAACAATTTCACCGAAAGTCAAACTTTAAATCAGCTCATATATATATACATATATATATATATATATATATATATATATATATATATATATGCACATGCAAAGTTACATACGTTGATGTCGGACGAATTCGTTATAAACCAAAATTACTTTCGAGGATTTAAAGGATAAATACTAACTGGACCGTATCTTTTATCCTTTTCTTTTTATTTTTATTGTTCTTTTTCTTTTTCTTGTTTTTTTTTGTTCTTTCTGTTTCAACGCAATCATTTCGCAAACGAATATTATTACTCGAACGATAAAAGAGGTTGACACTGACGATCGAAGAGGTTAACGAACCTTGGCGGATTTCTTTTTTTAACACTATCAATTGCATGCTTAGCGATTAGATGCACGAATGGTCAATGGCGCGAACCGGATTGCAAGGTTCGCATTATTAATCCATTAAAAATTAACGAACGAGAATTATTATATACTTCGACGTAGGAGTAACAAAATAAGATTTATTTCATATAAGCACAATCGCGCAGTATCACAATTATTGTACGATGAACGAAGTTTTATGATCGATGTTGAAAATTCGTTAACAATAACGTAAAATAACGTTGTACCTAATCAATGTGTGTGTATCCGTGTGTTTTTGTGCGTGCGTGTATGTGCGTCGTGTACGTGCGCGTGTGTCTTTTTTCGTTCAACGATTGTCCCATGTTTAATAACTATTATATAATAGGGTAGAGGGAAGAGGGGGGGAGGGATTTTTGTTTACAATGATAAAAGAAACGACAAACTATCGTCCCGTTTATATATACGATTCAGAATTCTTATGGTCCTCTGGTCACCGTAGAAAACAGATGGTCGTTTCCTTTCGATATATATATATATATATTCCTCTCTCTCTCTCTCTCTCTCTCTCTCTCTCTTTATATATATCATATTCCGTATTCCCTTTTGGGAGAGACATATAAATTTACATTTTTATGCACTCGGAACGTGTCAGCATACGCTTGAGAAAGAGACACGGGACCTTCCCAAGTGAGCTTTTTTTTTTGTCCCTTCATCCCCGAAGAACCGAAGCTTTCTCGGCCGTCGTCGATTTTTTTGATTAAAATCAAAAAGAAAAAAAAGGACCCCGAGAAATAAGAAAAAAAAAAAATAATAAAAAATATTAAATAGAAAAGGTCAACGAACAACGACGGTCACTCGTTCGAATATACATGTTTTTGTTTGTTTGTCGTTCATTCGTTCGTTCGAATGAAATGAAAATTTCTTTTTTTTTTTTCCTACGGTGGAAATATATACGAGGTGTGATCTTAAGTGAATATATTCGAATAATAATAATAATAATAATAGAAGAAAAATTAAACGCGAACGCGCATATAGATACATAGGATACGTACATACGTATGTGTAGTTGTTTCATCGAGTACAGTAATTTCGAACTATAGTATTTCTATTAAAATTTACCCCTCGTTAGATTCCATAGTACTACGTGGCGTAGAAACGTTCACGCGTGACATGAGTCCCGTATTAAACGGGAAGTTCGGTATCGGTATGAGGATAGTTCGTATCTACGGAAATCGATAGGAATTCTATGCAAATATATTCGAGACTCCATGAGTTCGGAATAATTCGAAATGGAGATCTTGTTTCTTTGCGTAACCTATCTCTCTACTCTCTCTCTCTCTCTCTCTCTCTATATATATATATATATATATATATATATATATATATATATATATCAGCTCTTTTTATAAATCGAATGTACTTTTTAGGCGTAAAAAGTAGGTCTATTGAATTTTTTCTTCTAATTCGACGAAGATAGACAGAGAGAGAGAGATAGAGAAAGAGAGAGAGAGAAGAGAAACGTATTTCAAATCGAGTTTCATATTCTTTTTCGTTTATCCATTTATTCGCGTATTTATTTTCTTGTTTTTTCACGATACGTAGAAGATAAAAAAAAAAAAGATAACAAAACAAAACAAGGAAGATCACGAAAGAAATGATAAAATATAAAATGTAAAGTCAAATTTTGATCGATCGTAAAGAACGAAGAGACAAAATTTGGATTTTCGTATCTTTTGTGTGTGTGTGTGTGTGCGAGAGAGAGGGGGAGAGAGAGAGAGAGAGAGAGAGAGAGAGAGAGAGAGAGAGAGAGAGAATAAGATCCAAAAGAGAACGAAAAGAAAAAAATAATAATAATATACGTATACGTATGCATATATACGCGCGCACATCACACACACACACACACATATATTTATATATATTTGAGAAATGATTAAAAAAACAACAAAAGATAAAAGAGAAAGAGAAAGAAAAACGAAAATCATCCGTGTCGTGCCAATGACAACGTGCCGAAGTCGAGTCCATTTTGGGACGTTGACTGTTTCAGTTTATCCGCTCGACCGCAGGTCCGATGGCGGGAGAGGAGAAGGTGTGACTATCAATCCGCAATGTCGGTTGAACCGGATAAATATGAAGACGATGTGGATGATAATGATCGCCAACGGCAAAGCGTTATGCAATTGGTGGTCGCCCGTCGTGAAAGTAATAATATGGCCAACAACAACAGCAACAACAGCAACAACCGCCGCCACGGTAACGTTTTGTTAAAACGTACGGAAATTAATAACGAGCTCGATCATCAGACACAATGTTGATGATCGAACGATTAATCCTAAAGCTTTTGCGTGAAACGTTTTGTCGAAACTTAACAACGTTTCGTTTAAATCTTCCTTGACTTTTTTCTTTTTTGACAAAATAAATAACGAACGAACGAAAGAAAGAAAATAAAAATGAAAATGAAAATCAAATTTATTTCCTTCTACGTTCTGATATTGATTTAATTTACGATCGATTATTTTTTTTTTTTTTTGTTTTTTTTTTTATTCGAATTCAATTCAAACTTCGAAGAGATTTTTCAGTCAATTTTTTAGAACGACGAAGACGACGATCTATATCGTCCATGTAATTCGTTTAAATTAACGTAATTGAAATTGTAGGAATAATTTGTTAATCGTAAATTATCATAGATCGGATAAAGGAAGAAAAGTTTCTATTACGAGGAACGTTGATCGGCTTCTTCGTTCGAACGAAGTGATTTAATAATAAGAATTTTTCGTTGAAATCGTTTACATTTATGGATCCTTCGAAATGATAGAGCTTAGAATCAAATCTTTCTCCTTCTTATTATTCGTCGAATAACGAAAGAAATGGACGCGTTGCTTCGTTTTGTCAGCTCGAATTAACTCGATTTATGATCGACCTCCGTTCGTCTCGATTAAATCGTTTCGTAGTAGGCGAAGAAATTGGCGAATTTTTTTTTTTTTTTTAATCAACGTTATTTTAATTATAAAGATAGATAGAGTTGATCCATCGATTAGCCCTTATATACACATATATACACCAAGATAATTGTCGATAATTACGTTCTCTTATATTATTATATAGTTTCACGGAAAAGCAATGTATCCGTTATTATTTAAAACGATGATAAATAATTACATTCTATTTCATACCCGTTATGTTCTTCAATCGAATCAGGATAATTATAATAATAATAATAATATTAATAATAATAATAATAGTAATAAGATCAATATTAATAACAATAAAACATGTGGAACAATCATTTCTTTTTATGTAAATTACATGAGCGGCCTCGTGAAACATTGAAAACCCCGTTTTGTCTGCTGGCTACTTCGTAATAAGAAATATTGCAAAGTTTAAAATACAATTCTGTACCTGATTAAAATATAATTACATCGATATATCATCGCCGTCATTATCTTCAATATCGTTCATTTTCAAATATTTTCTAAATGTTCGATCGCACGCGCGTTAATCGTTTTATAAAAAGGCATATCAATCGATCGATTCGCTATTAAAGAAAAAAAAAAAATAAAGAAAAAAAGACATTGGTACTTACGTAGAATATCTTTCTTTTTATTTCTTATTTTGTTTTGTTATTATTGTTAATATCGTATAAAAAGAAAAAAAATATATATATATATATATATTTATATACATATATTTTATATATTTTTAGTTGGTAGATTCTATCGACGCATTGCCAAAAATAATTAAGATCGTTTTGATTTGTCGTAGTATCCTCATAAGAGATTCAGTCTTTAATGTTTGCAGCAATTTTGATTTTTTTTTTTTGATTTTTATAATCGACCCTATAGTTTCAACGAAGAATAATCAAACCATATAAGTACGTATATATATATATATATATATTGTATACGCGACAAATGTATCTGCCGCGAATAATTATATTATAGAGAGAGAGAGAGAGAGAGAGAATGTACAAATTCGCGAGAAGAAATTGCAATTATATTTCATTCTGATTCTTCTGATATTAACGGGCTTATGTACAATGTATATACATACATACATACATACATACATACATACATACATACATATACATAGATAGATAGATAAATATATAAACCCAATAGAACATATTAATATCTAAAAGATAATCTTATCTGTATTTACGAAATTCTATATTTAATCAACGAAGGAAGATATATGGATCGCGATTTTACGTTAATTATAGTAACATTTGTAATATATATTTCAACGGGAGAGTATGTAATGGTAATAATGGTTAATGATAAAGATAATAAACGATATCAATATCATCCAAAATATATTCTGTGATCTTTTAACTTTTCATTGAAATCGAATAGGCAGCTATGAGAAGAAGAACACCTGTGTTATTAAATAATATTTTTCCCATATATATATATATATATATATATAGATATACGTGAACGTTTATGGTATAAAAATTAAAGCGGCTTTTTTTGCCCCCCCCCCAACCCCCCCCACAACCTCCCCGTGAATGAGGAAAATAATGAAGATAATCGAATTCTTCGTCGCTGATTAAAAAATTTCCTAGCAATTCGTTAGTATAAAATGTATCGCAATGCTGCGTGTGGGAGTGAATAAAAAAATAAATAAATAAATAACAGGAAAAAATGTGTACATATATATGTATATAAATGTTAACATTACCTATATTTTTAATACTAGGACGAAACTTTCGTTACAATTTGCGTAATAGTGCAAAAGGCACCGAGAAACGAAGAGAGCGTTATAAAAAAATTCCATATATTTTATTCAATTCTATAATAAGAAATTTAACAATTATTTCAACAATATATTCTGAAATTATTGCATTTATCTATTTTATGTAATTGCTATGTACTTTTTGTATTGATTTTTTTCTTCCTTTTTTTTATATATATATATATATATATATATATATATATATATAAAGTCTTAATTCTAAATATAAAATATGTACATAACTATAGAATAAAATAGGTATCAGTATCGATGCAAGATACATCTTGGAATGCATAAATATCTTTTATCGAAAGTTAAGAATAATTTAAACAAAAAGCGTAGTAACAGCCCCTATAGAGGCAGTATTATTTTTATGTGATTCTGTTCACAGATAAGTAGTATTATTCCTGAGTAAAACAGTCTATCAATAAAAGAAAAACATATTGTATGATAATTGTATGACAACCTTCAATAAATTAATTTTATATAAATATTTCAGACATATGTGTGAATTCCATCGAAGCATAATTGGAAAATTCGACGTGAACAAAAATAAATATATGTATATATTTTCAATACCTTCAAATATAGTTCTTTTTCTTTTCTTTATATATATATATATATATATATATATATATATATATATATATATATATAAAGTTTTTTTAGTAAAATATGTAAGAAATATTTAGTAAAATGACTAAATAAATGCTGCAATTTTTCTATAAGATCTACTATCTCATGGCCAAATTACATTTGCCAATTTTGGAAAAGTAAGAGCTATAATAATCGATGATAAGAGATTAACACTGTGATTATCTAATATCTGTCTACCACTGATATGTTTCACTCCTTTCCCTGGGTGTTCAACTATCAATCCCTCTTCATCTATGCCTGAAATATTATTAACAATTATTCGATTTGATATTATTCACTTTTAAATATGTATTACATATTTTAGTCATATAGTAAGAGCATATTTTTGTGCATAATACCTGAATATTGTAACGTTGCCCCTAATACAGAATCTAAAATGCTACCAAACAGTCCTGCTATTCCGCCTATGATAATAATAGGCCATTGCGATGCTGCTAACTCTAGTGTAGCTGTATCTACGGTGTATAATGTGGTGAAGTAATAGGCCAAACCTATGATTAAACCGCCAAGAGCAGAAAACAACAGACCTAACCATGATACCCCGCCGTTCGTTCCTTAAAATATACCCGGTGTATATATATATATATATGTGTGTGTGTATATATATATATATCCTAAATCTCATGTTATCAAATCATGTAACTGTACTTACCACGTGGTACTCGTTTTTTTGTCGTGATGAGAAATGGATCACCGCTACCAAATACCGTACCAAATTCTGATGCCCATGTATCGCCATTGCAACAAGCAAAAGCCGCTGTAATGTAACAGCGATCGATGATTAGAATGACATTCAATTAAAAATACAAACTTATACTTATTTTAATGTAGCAATTCGTTAATCTACCTAATATTCCTATGGATAACCATGAACTTCTGTAATTCTTATCAAAATCGATAGGATGTTCTCCACATCCCACATCCAATAAATATAACAAAGCTAGCTGAGTTGGCACTCCGCCGTTGCACAATACTTGAACCCAAGATCTCTGTCCGCCCTCCTTATATCCTTTCTCCTGTTTTTTCTTTAAGTGAGCACGGAATTTGGTCGCTTTCGATCCAGTAATGAAAAATATTATTAAACACATCAAATGACTGAAACTTGTTAGCGTCAATATGAAACCCACGAACAGTCCTGCAACAGAATACAATTTAATCAATGATTAATAATTACATAGGTGAAAATAATATTTTGTATATGATTATATCCGTATTAAAACGGTACCGTATAACGTCGTATAATTATTTTTCTTCTTTTTTTTATCTGCTTAACATTCTTACATTGGAATATATATCGTAGAAGTATATTGCGGAAGATTTTACCAAATATTGCTCCTGAGATGTCCACGCTCTTCTTTTTTAGACCCCAAACAATGAATATTATTGGAATTATTATAGCTGCCAACCATCTCCACGGCGATATCATTTGCGACGGTTCTGTAATAAAATATTCTCGGGGGTAGAGGGTGAGGGAGGAAACAGTGTTCACGCGTTAAAAGGAAAATTCAAATTTACAATACCTTCGTTATAACCTTCGGATTCCGACGAGAAGGTTGAATAAAGGACATTTATCGACCAAAACAACATTGATATGGGAATGGCACAGACACTTACTAAAATCGGCAATAAAATGTTGGAACTCTGACCGTCGTTCTTTTTACGCGAGACCATCCTGAATTGATATATGTATCGAGTCATACATACATATATATATATTTATATTTACATATATACATATACGTGTATGTATATATATGTATATATATATATATATATATATACAACAAACAAACACACGTACAAAACACACACACACACGTCTTTAAAGTAAGTCTTCAAAAATTATTTTACTAAATTCTCCGACATAATAATAATCGTTGGTTTCGCGCGCACGTATACTCTTAAAGTGCAACTTTGTTTTCCTGGAAAAACAAAATGATGTCATTGTATTCCATATCAAAATCAAACACTCGCAAAAGTATTATATATCGAAGCAATCGTACAAATACCTCGAAGTCTACGATATGATTAATTCGAGTCGATTGTGTACACGAAGACATGATGCACAAGCGTAATGTAATATTTAAAAAAAAAAAAAAAAGAAACTCGTTCGACCACCTTTCACGTATCACGTCTTTTTTTCTCTCTATTATCTCTGAGTTACACCCTGAAGATTTCGATGTTTCCTTCCTTCTCCTCTTTTTTCTCGCGTAGGAAAGTTTTTCGCTTCGGTTATAAAAAAAAAAAAGAAAGAAAAAAAAAAGAACAAAAAGAAAGAAAGAAAAGAGCTTCGAATAGGAAAAATATTTTAATCGTCGTAACTCCGAGTACGCCGATTTAATAACAGACTCTCGAGTTTCGTCGTACAGCGTTATTTCCGCGAAATAATTCTTAATAAATTTTGTTATACACAGCACGATATCGTGATTTCGTAATTTCGCTCTCTCACCTTTCTACCAAGAGTTCCGTTGCCATATTGAAGGTAGTGGGGTGGGGAGGGGTAGGGTGGGGTGGGCGAAGAGTAGTAGTACGTAGTATAAATAATTGTTGAAGGTTAGGTTAGCGATTTTACGACGTATCGTACGACGTATTTGATGTCACGTGACACTCGGTAACGAATGAACACGATAGTGTTTGGAGAAGTGGTGGGGAGGATATAACGTGATGTCATGCGTAGTTTATTTTCGCTACGAGGGGATCATACGTGATCGTACCGCCGACCTGTGATCATCGTGGAAGCTCGTCCGACTGCATCTGATTTTTTCATCTCCCGTTTAACGAAATCGAAATCCCGTTCCAGTGAAATAATTGTGAGTGATTTCTAAAACAGGTAACGAGTGTTTTCTCTCGAATTATCTTATCTCGTTGGCGCTTTCCTCGTTGCCCAGGCTCAACGTATCATCAAATGCGATATCAAGTCGACAACAGGTTGTGTACCGTACAACGAGTTACGTATTACTTTTTTTTTTTACGTATTACTATTTTTACATACTATTACTATTTTTACGTACAATAATATCCGCTTAGAGTAACGTAAAAACGACGAAAGCACGACTTCGAAAACGACTTCGTCGAAATCTTTATTTGAACGTTTTGTTTGTAATTTATACGTAGAAATCGATATTGAATTTTAATATTCTTTAAGAAATATCAATTTCTTTCCTGTCTTTCTCTTTTTTTTTTTTTTTTCTTTAAATAATAACATTTTTCCCGCAGTCCCGTTTACGACGAAAAAGTTAATTTTGTAAGGTTAATTTTCATGCGACAATAAATCTTTTTTTCTTTTTTCCGTCGACATTGGAAATCTTCACGTTTCGTCTTTATCCTTGGAACGAGTTTCTCATCATCAATAATCTTCAGAGAATTATAAATCGACTGTGTTTCTAATGTATAATCATCACCAACAAATGTATTGAGTTGCGAACACTTGTAAATATAGCTATCGTTATACAAATAAATTATTCATACAGATCTTTGCGCAAATAAAATCTAAAGTGCATACAGAGAAACTATAAATTTAGCAAAGAATTATTTGTTAGAATTCGTATATCAGCGTGGATATAAATCTACAAGAAATGAACAGAAGTTATCTTCGATTAAAATGAGCCAGCTTTAATGAAAATGCTAAAGATATTACATTGAATTATATACAAAATGATCTTCATTTATTTGGTAATGATAAATGAAGATTAATAAGTAGTTTAATCGGATGCTGCATTTTAGCTATAATAATATGTACATTTAATTAAAATTTATAATGATTCTTCGATTTTCAGGATCTACCAACAATGGAAAGAATACATTCTTTTCATAAACTTTACGCAATCCTTTAAGGAAAGAAAGAAAAATTAAACATGATTTTTAATCAGCATCATTATCAATGATGGGTTATCGGAAACGGCGATAGAATCAAAATATTATATTAATTTTTTTTTTTTTTCAAATGCTCAATGATGTAAGGAGTGTATAATGCAATACAAACAATTGAGCAACCATACTCTAAATATGTTATTAGAAAAATATTTCCATTATATTTTTAAGTATCAACAAGATTCAGTATTAACATATAACAATTCAGAAAATTGTTTCCAGCTGAGCGCAGTACAAAAGTTATATATAAAGTGATTTGTATAATTCTTTTTTTTTAACTTTCTTAAATTTTCTTTTCCCTTTTTTTTTTATTTTAATTTTTTTTTTTTTGCACAGACTTTTACTGCAGCAGTCCATTTGTTTAATATGTCTTAGAACACAAAAGACCGATGACATACGAAAAAATTATAACTAAATTAAATTGCAAAATATCGTATCGTTATAACAATTTAAAAAAAAAATTTTTATCGACTGAAGTTTTATTTATTAATTATGTGTGTCTTTAGTATTTTTCATAATATCAGCTTAGACATCTTAATTAATGAATAATCCGCACAGAGATTGTAACGATACGTTAAGGAAAAAAAAAAGAAGATTATACAATCACAAAATGTATCAATTGAATTGACAAAATTATTATTATTATCATTATTTACTTTTGTATTATCGCAATGAAAATTATGCACTTTTTGACAGCGGTCCTTGCTTTAAGGATAGCACTTATATTTTTACTCTATACATAAAGATGATGTGAAAAGAAAGAGAAAAAAAAAAATAAAAAAGAAAGAAAGAAAAAGGAAGAACAATGAAATCATTATGTTCCAACAAATTAGCGATTTCTTGTACTAACTTTTTATCTAAATTTGTGTGTATATATATATATATGTATGTATATATATAAAAGTCATAATCGATAAATTGTTTTGAAATAGCACAAAATGTCACTTATTTTTGGAAAATATATAAAATGAATAAGTTATAACTATTCTGATTTTGTCATATTCCATTGACATGCAGACTTAGCTAGCATCTTATCATCCGTCATTATTATTAGATATTAGAGATACATTATAAATACTTTATATATGAAGATATAATGTTACACTATATACAAACAAGATGATGATATTAGAATCAGCTTATAGAAAAAGCAAACATGAACAACCTTATGTATGTTTTAATAGCAGTCTCTAAAAATCGTATAGTCTGAAGATATATAATGACATGAGAATGAAGTTGTTTTGTTAGAAACGCTCTCTCTCTCTCTCACTCACTCACTCACTCGCTCTGTTTCGGTGCTGTATAAAGAGTTTCATGTATCTTATATATATAATACAAAATTTTAACAAAGTTTCACGAGTAAAACTGATTAGTATGTAATGAATCGTGATTCGTTTTCAGCACATAATTATCGGTTCTTACGAAAAAAAAAAAAGAAAAGGATAACCTTTCATAATCATGATAGATGACTTCTTCAAGATATTTTTAACATTTATATCCAATTTTAAATCGATTTCCAAAAAGATTTCTAAGAAATCTTTTCAAACGTTTTTACCATCATTATGAAATGTATCTCGAATATATATATATTTGCAATTTTTAAACATAAAATTTCTATATTTCATTAGTGTAATTTCGAATATAAATTTTTTTTTCTTTTTATATATATATATATATATATATATATATATATATATATATATATGCTGCATCCGTATGATCGATGTATATTTTATAATTCGAATACGAGTATTTTTATGGATCACAATTTTTTGTTTCTTTTTCTTTTGTTTTTGTATCGAAATGCTGTAGGATTTATCGATTATGAAATGTTATAATAGAGTATTACAAGTGCTGATTCATTATCATCGTTGCTGATCATGAAGGAAAATCATGTCAGAGATAAACAAGAATGCATGTCCATTATTTTAAGCGTGTACGAGAGGAGGAAGAAGAAAATAATAATAATAATAATTACATTTATAATAAGGGTGTTTTAAACTTAAAAAAAAAAAAAAAAGAATGTTTCCTCTCGTAAATTTTACATATAAATGATGAATTCACTCGCACAAATAATCAAACACAATCGCGCTATCACATACATATGTTCATACAACACAACACACACAAAACACACCTCTATTAGCACGTGATTATTATAGTATATTATGCTCCCCTACGAAGCAACAACCGTATTTTCGTCCGATACCAGACGCTCTAAAGATACGGATTCTGCGTATCCACGTGCTATTAATTCATCGGCAAGAGATATCACCTGGAATATATAAATGAAAAGACAAAATAACGTGTGTGGTTAAAAATAAAATATAAGAATCACCGTTTGAAAAAATACACAATCGATTGAATTTCATACAGCGACGAAATAAAAATAAAGTAGTAGTAGTAGTAGTAATAGTATATTTATCTTATATATCTCTTACCCCGTGTTTTGGAATATTAAGGAAAAAATTAATGTACACATTTGCGTTAATATAGGCTACAATTTGGGCCTGTCCAATGATTCCTGAACACATCCGCCCAACGATATTGTACGCCTCTTGTTCCCAATCACCTTGAAACAAAAAATGTGGACAACAATTAAACCACACAAACGTGTAACTCGAGAAGTTAAAGAGAGATAGAGAGAGAGAGAGAGAAATAAATAAATAGGATATAACCATGTTACAAAAATATTATTTACCATTTTTTGTTTGTATATTTGCGAGAAATACTTCGATCGCTTGAAAAGGTAGACCAAGAAAATCTGACCTTATTTTCCTCATATCAGCATTGCGGAAAGTCCAATAACCACCATGATCAACGAGTCGTACCAAAGTCATTTCTCCACGTGGATCTGGATCTTCGACGTACACTCTAACCCATCTGTCATACCAATTAGCTACAAGGATCATTCCTTCTGTTGACAGTAATATATATATATATATATATATATATATATATATATATATATATATATATATATATATATAAATGTTATAAGTAATTTTTATACCATTTATATTAGGCTCGTTCATAATTTTTTTTTTGTTTTTTGATATTCATACAAATATAAAATATCGATCTAACGTAATAAAAATAAATGTCAAATGTACTTGTAAGTTCGTCCGTAACCATAGGCGATTCCGTAGAATTGTATAGTTGGGTCATATTTGCATCTAAGAGTCGTAACGAGGGGTACGTCGGATGTGTTGGAATTTGTAGAAACAATCTGTTTGGTTTTGATATATGACACACCAAAACATCGTTATTAACCCCTTCGACTAATGACAACTGCGTTAATTCGGGGAGTACGGGTATCTCTTCCGGTATCATCATAGGCAAAATCTGTTCGAGCGTTACAGAGGGATATTTTTTCTCTGGAAATCTTTGCCTTATAATGTCCAACGCGATTGTAATGCCTTCCACTGAGCCTTGGATGGAACAGATTTTTTGTTCCCTTAGGGTATGGTGACGTTTAACTATTATTTGAACGCCAGCCTTTGCTCGTATGTTTTGTAAGAAACTACCATGACGGCCGATAAGCCTACCAACTAAATTCTGACATATACAAAACTCATAGATGGAGTATAGCGAAGCATCCTTTATTTGTCCTTTGATGCTTCCGCCTGTGAAAGATATAAATGTTAAAAAAGTGCGACGTTAAAACAAAAATGATATAATAATAATAATAATAATAATAATAATAATAATACAATAACAAATTGACTACTTCACCTTTTCCACTATCCGTACTTCCTTCGCTTCTGGCTTCATCCGTGACGCTTCCCTCCAGAACCCCAGAAATAGGACTATAATTAGCAGAATCTCTTTCGGATAAAGCTTGAGCTTGATTTTTATTTTCTTCCTCCGGGGGATAATTCTGATGTTGTTGTTGTTGTTGTTGTTGTTGTTCCTTTGATTCGGTGAAAACAGACGGATGATTTATCTCCTCTTGTTGTTTATCTATAGTAGACGTTACTTTGTGTACACCATTTGTTTCCTTTTCCTCTGGTATATCTCTGAATATCTTCTCTATCTTATTGTCGTTAGCAGCGGCATCAATGGGATATACAGTTGCTCCCATACTTCTCGCTATCTCATCGAAATTACTGGCATTAGGATTACTTCCCAATTGTACCTCCATATTTGTTAGCGTTTCTACGTCCTTATACCAATCCTGATTGTCCTCTGTAGATTTTGCCGATGGCACGGAAATAGGCTGACTAGTAGCCGACTTCCTAGTCGTTGGAATATTTACTTTCTCGCTTACCCTTATGGTACTGCTACTAATCGGTTCTTCTATACTTTGTGCGAGTAAACTCGAGAAAGAATCATTGGCATTTATACCAGAATCCGATAGATTTGTTTCTTCGTTTAAAGTAGTTGTAGTAGGAGTAGTGGTACTAGTACTGTATAAATTAGTATTTACATCATCGTTATTGGTCTCTTTCACGTTTAACGCGTTTATAATTCCACCAGGATCAGCTCGGTCTACGCGTCTTCTTTTGTACCAGAGAAGGCCAATGAGCAAAGCAAAAGCGGGGAAGCTCCACTTTACGATTTGAATATGCGTGGATGACATATTTTAAATCCACGGTAACTACTATTGCTGACAACTCCGTTAACCTACAAACAAAAAAAGAAAATAAATAAGAAAAGAAAAAAAAAGATGTCATTTTTATCACACGCATATAAAATTAATATTAAGAATTTGCAATTGGTGAATTTCATTCGTCTAATATGTGGTATATATATATATTGAGTTGGTTTAAGACGATATAAAAGAGAAAGAGAGAAAGAAGAAGTGTTTCGATAACATCGAGACGTCGCCGAACGTACACTTTTTTTGTATATTCGCGCCATTTTATTATTCGCACGACATTTTCTTTGATCAAACGAGTAATAACGCCTTGTGTAAGCATTTATTGCTCGTTTTAACGGTCGCTTGATTGTATCCCTCCCCCCCCCTCCACCCGCGCGTGATATTAAGCGGAATTGCACTTTTTTTTTTATACTAGTAGCGGAATGTAACGACGAGAATGATATTCTATCTAGCGAGAAATAAAAGCGAATAATTCGAATTTCGAAATATCTTTATCTTTGACTTTTTGCACGAAATAAAAGAAAAAGAAAAGAAAAGATACAAAAAAAAATAAAATTCTTTTTATGCATCTCACAATTTTTTTTTCTCTTTTTTTTTTCTATCAACGTTAACGATTCTCTTCTCGATGTTCAATAATGAATGCACATGGACGATGATGAATGAAGATGATAATAACAATAATAATAATAATTATTACGTTTGCAGATAATGTTCGTAACGTACGAATAGAAAATTGACAATGAATTTGGAAATAAAATGGATCGTTATAGATATGTTGAAAGAAAACAGAAACAACAATGCGTATTTTTCGTACAATATGTGTGTCGAAACAAAAGTGAAAGGTTGAAATGTCTAGCTGCACGTTATATACGGTTATTGATTCATTATCGCTTTAAGGCAAATAAAATAACGAAATGAATAAAACAATGATATTTTCCCGTCTCACGTTTTAATATGAACGTCGAAGAATAATCAACGAAAACAATATATATATATATATATATATATATATGTATGTATGTATATTTACGTATGTATGTCGTTATCCAATTAACTTTGTTAATTATCGATCGAATAGAAACGATATTTATAGAAATCGATTTTCGATAAGATTCGTAATAAGCCGCTCAGTAAAATTTCGTATCGAGATCAAGCGCGCGTATTTTTATCTTCTTTTTAAATTAAAAAAAAAAAAGGAAAACAAAGAAATATATATATATATATCAATGTAAAAGATTAATAATGATCGAGCGGGAGAACGATCGATAAATAAATGAATGAAAAAATAAATAAATAAAATAAAATAAAATAAAACAAACGAATAAATAAATAGAAAAGAAAATCGATAAAGACCAATCGATCTGCTGGTTTCTGTATCGAAAAATCATAACCTAATTTCATTATCTTCGGTAAGTCTTGGGAAATTATCAGAATTACGGGAGGAAAAATAGGAAGAAAAGAGGAGGAGGAGGAGGATGGAGGACGCGTTTCCAGAAATAATCGAGTTAAATACTATTTTCATTTTGGGCAACTTACCGATCGATCCATCATTTTTCACGATATTTCTTTTACTCTTTTCTTTTTTTTTTTTTATTCTTTTTCTTTTCTTTTCTCTCTCGTAAATCGCACAACCACACGATTACGACGCGATTAGGAGAAGACGAAGAGAAAAACGAAAATCGTAATTAATAATCGTATCAGAGAAAAGGACGAACGATTTTGTTTCGAAGGAGTGGTCTCTCTCGTTTATCGAATGCCCGGAAAAAAAGAAGGGAAAAGAAACAAAAAGAAAAGAAAAGAATAGAAGAAGAAGGATCGACAACAATACAACATGTGACACTTTTATTGTATTTGCCGAGAGAGAATCGCGCCGTTCAGACAACGAATTTCGAGGTTCGTATAAACCGCACACGCCACGCACACATACACATACACATACACGACGCGTAAAGGAACGTGCCGAGAGTACACACACACACACACACACACAGCACAGCACAGCACAGCACACCGGCGATTGAGAAAACGTACGCACACGAACAAACACACCGTACGTATTGTATATAGAGAAAAATTCGTTCACAACGATTCTGTTGATATATTAGCGAGAAAAGGAATTCTTTTTTTCTAACTTGTATTTTTTTTTTTTTTTTTAAATCGACCTCTCGATTTCGAACATATCGACCGTTTTCCCGTACAGCTGAAGTAAGACTGCGGTTAGTAGGACCTCTCAGGCAAGCCAACGAATTTGCAGCAGCACGGATTTTCCAACACGTGGTTATATTGCCCAAAGGGGAACGGGAATGGGAAAGGGAGAGAGAGAGAGAGAGAGAGAGAGAGAGAGAGAGAGAGAGAGAGAGAGAGGGAAGGAGAGAGGATGGGTGTACACTCACGCGCATGCGCGGTCGCATAAAGCGACATCCACACAGAAGGGAGGAATGCGATCGAAGTGACTCGCTCGAATCTCTTTAACAACGTTGTAACGTAAAGTGAAGTCTCCTCTCCTCTCGCTCTCCTCCCATCCGCCGCCACCCCGTGAATTACTTGTCGTTTTTTCTTTTTCTTTAATGGAAAAACAAACAAAAACCACCACCACCAATTAATTTTCGACTCACGTACGTTCCCCGCGATCTCTTTATGGTACCTATTTTGAAGGTTATATACAGGTAAATCCATCGAAGGTAAATACAGTTAAATGCATCGTTGCAACCTGGTCTGCTGCAAACTTTTCTTGATTGATACTCTCTATCTATCTATCTATCTCTGTCGCTTATTTCTAAATCGTATTTCTCTTTGCTTATTTTTTATTTATATTTTTTTATCCTTACCATATCATCCTTTTAACGCGGGCATATTCGAACGCCGAGACGCACGCGACATAATACATTTCCAATTCGTAAAACTAACGTTACTCGTTGGAAAGAGAAAGGAGAATCGTCCAAGTAACTAATTAATCGATCGATCGATCCGTTTGATTCTTTGATCGAGAGTAAAAACTTGATCGATGATATAGGAGACACAACGTGTGTGTTGTGTACGAAGGGGACGTGAACAGTAATATTAGATGTCGAGTAAAAGCATCTAAGTATGTTAGATTAAGCGAGAGAGACTTAGAAAGTAAGTAGAGAGGTATTTTATACACGGGACCGGTCAAAAGAATATATCCGATATTCGAACTCGGTTCGGTTTCGTTCGTGCAACACACAACGTGAAATTCAAAACGCGTATCGCTTAGAAAGACAGACGGGATTTATTGCGTTAAAACATAGATTGAAACTAAACACACACGATACAGTCGACAATGTATTTCTAATCGCTAAACGTTGCGCGAATATATATATATAATGTAATCTAATGTCGTAGGACAAATATGTATTCATTTTAAATATTTACTTTCGAATGATAACAATTTTATATTGTTCCAACGAACGAACTAACGATCGATCGATCGATCGATCACATATCTCAACAATTTATTGTATATTATGATATATATATATATATATATATATATCCATTGTTGTTTATTATCCATAATTTTTTACAGTACGTATTTTCGTTCGATATTGTCCGATTAATTTTCTTTCTTTTTTTTTTTTTACTATATATAAGATAAATAAAATTATTATAATACAACTAAAACGATAATTAATAAAAAGAATATATATATATATATATACACATGTAATTATAATAAAAATAAAAAAATGTATATATATATATATATATATATATATATATATATATATATAAGGATTAAAAAATTTACGATCGAGTACATTCGAGTCACCGGTAAGTTACTCTCGTGTGTACTCAAGCGTACGCGTATTATACACACAAATACAAATATATATATATATATATATATATACACACACACAATACGAGAAACGCGGATTCTTTTACGTTCATTCATGAATCACGCGGCTCCTGCTCCTACGATTAAAAGAAGAGAAACGTACGCGTTCGCACGATAAGAAACGTAAAGAAGAAAACGTAAACCATGATGTAACACAATTTTTTTTCCCCACCCTCACCCCTCACACCACGTGTAAAACTCGTTGTGTTGATCGATCTCGAAGAAGTTGAAAGAACGCACACGCGAAAAGAAAAAAAAAAGAAAAAAGAAACTTATTTCATTTAATTCGCGCGATATTTATTTGTTTACTTGAAATGCGTTTCATTTTTCAAGAAAAAAAGAAAAAATATAATCGAACGCGAAATCATCTCGCAACAACGCGCTGCTGCTCCACATAATGTTATAACATTCTAAATTTAGAAATTTGATTTTGTGAAATATAGAAAATTAATGTACTTTCAATTGAGGTCGCATCGATCGCGTAATAATTAATGAACGTTGAAAATCAGAAAATGATCGTCCTTAAGAAAAGACACAATACATCATTAGACGTTATCGATAACAAGGGTTGTAACGTTTGATAAATCATTTTCGAGCGTAACAAACGACGAACGAACGAACAACGAACGTGACGCCAATCTGACGAAACGAGAAAAGAGAGGAAAAAAAAATTAAAAGAAAAAAAAAATATATATATATATATATATAAACGAAAAAAAGAAAATGGAGAGAAGTAAGGGAAAAGGAGGAGGAGGAGGAGGAGAGTTTAATCGAGCAGATTTTTTTCATTACACGCACAGAGTGCTTTCGAAAGGTAAGAAAAGAGATCGGCCAAGGTGATGCCGTAGAGGTTTGGTTTCCTTGCGGTGTGTGTGTGTGTGTGTGTGTGTTCCATGTGAAGGAGAGAAGAAACCATGGAAAAAAGAACACAAAAAAAAAATGGAATCGAAACGAAACCGGTAAGTGGGGGGGCTGTTCGTTCGTTCGTTCGTCCCTTCTGCGTCCCTTTCGAAGATCGGAAGAAACGAGAGAAGGGACACGAAACGGCATTGGTCACCGCGCGCTTCGAATTTGATTACCTGGTTGCCTTTTCCAACCACACCAATCGTGTCACCAACATCAATCGATTAAATATATACGACACAAGTCTCCTCGTCTTTCGTCATAATATTATAGATCGATCGATCGATCGATCGATCGATTAAGTAAAATATTTCACTTATTAATATCCTCATTCTATACGATCAATGACGATTTTTCAACATTGACTTTTTATTATATTTTCATGTACGCATATATGAAAATTATTATTGCACGTTTTAATTTAATGACGATTATAAAGCGTACAATTAATTAATTGACTTAGAAACTTTTGATTGATCTTTTCCTTTTTCTTTTTCTTTCTTTCATTCTTTTCTTTTTTTTTTTTTTTAAGATCACGTTATTATAATAATAATTATTATTATTATTACTTTATGTTCATTATTATTTTAAATCACAACGTAAACGTAAGAAAGTTTACCATTGACGTTAGTTTACTTTCAAGATCACCCGAAAATATTTTTCAAATCATCGTTGCGGCATCATCAACAAGCTCCTACTTTTTTTCTCTCTCCCCCTTCTTGCTCGAAACTACTCGTTAAATTTTTTTTGTTTTTTTATTTTTTTTTTTATTTTTCTTTTGTATGCATAACATCTCTCGCTCTCCCCATAAAACTAAGTACATACAGTTATCTGTGTATATATATATATATATATATATATATATATATATATATATATATATATGTATGTATATAAAAAATCGACCTATCTCGATGATTCTGCAATTATTATCTACACGTCGAGGTTCTTTATCTTTTTTTCCTTCTTTTTTTTGTTCGCTATTATTTTAACGTTGATCGAATAACAACGCAACGCAACCCAACGATTATTACGCGTTGGTTCGTTCGATTTCTAATGCGAATTAATTATATTCGATCAAGAATAATGATCTATACATTTAATTCCTCTCGTTAAATCGTTCACTAGTCGATGAGAGAAAATAAATAAATAAATAAATGAATGAATGAATGAATGAATGAATGAATGAATGAATACGAAAAAAAGGGTTTGTCAAATTAATCTCACGATTAATATCCCATTCGCGGATTTGTACTGTGATGTATTCGTTGTTACACAAGCTGCGTATATATGTAAATACTTGCATATGCGTGCGTGCATGGTGCACGTTACGAAGGTGAATCAACGTGGTGTAGGTTCAACGTGCTCTCGCGGAATGTCGAAGCTGAGCGAGAAACGAATGAGGTAACACCGAGGAGGAGGTATCTTCGATGCCGGATACAAACGAAAAAAAAAAAAAAAAAACGATAAAAGTACAATAAAAAAAAAAAAAAGAAATCCCAAAAAAGCAACAACAACAACAACAACAAAAAGAAAGACCGACTTTCATCGTAAATATATGACTACTGAAATCTTTTCTTCAAAAGAAAAAGGTAAAATAAAAAAAAAAAAAAAAACATGAGGATAAGAAAATCGTTAAAAACGTTCTTTCGCGTTGCACATTCAGAATCACATAATCAACAGCTGCATGCTTAAAAAAAAAAAAAAAAAAAAAAAAATAAGTAAATAAATAAATAAATAAAAAAGATAATAATTCGAGAGAGAGAAAAAAAAAGAACTTGATAAGATACAAATATCGCTTACTATGATTATTCAAATGGTTTCTTCGTTTCCTAACACGGCGACGATGAAATTTGCCAAATAAAGATAAAAGCTAAAACGTATGAATCACGTTTCTATTTATCAAACTCTTCATTGAGCAATGCACGGTTATTTATAAATGAAAGATTGATTTATAGCGTGCCCTCCGAAGGATTAATTCTCGATGAATCGTCCCACGACGACGGCGTTTATTTAGGATTTGTGAGTTCGAACTTTTGATGATTTAAAACGTACGATTAGTTAATACGTTGATTTCATTACGGGATTAGATCGTTAATAACGTTGTCTCGTACGTGCATTCAGGAATTCAATCATTTTTGTTTATCCTATTATTTACGAGCGATTCAACGATTTATTTTGCGTAATAACGCGCCCGTCTGCGATGGGATTCGTCGATGATTATATACATAATTGATGTGTTTACGAGTAAACGAAATAAAATAAAATAAAAAAAAGAACAAGTAACAAAAAAAAAAAAAAACAAAAAAAAAAGAAAAAAACAGAAAATTGCTTAATATTTGGAAAGATTTAATTAAATTAACGATTAAATATACACGATAGGGATTGATTTGAGTGAACGTTATTAATCGTTGTTAATTAAATGTATTTAAAACTGTTAACTATATACTTTGTTCGTCGTTCATTTATCGCATGGCGAATATATATGTGTATATACATTGTGTATATAATATTTTGATTGATTAAAGCGTATAAGAAGAAGGAGAGATAGAGAGAAAGAAGAAAAATGAAAATTTCTTATCAGTTAATAATTCGTAAAAACGCGTGCCGATCGAACGCCTCGATGATTACGCGTAACGATCTTGCTCTTGCTTCTGTTAGATTAGCCATTAGTATATCGATTCGAAATTTTTACGACGTTTGAAAGGTACATTTTAAAACGAATTCACACACGATATTCTTAATAAAACATTAACACGTGCGCGATTTATAATCGTCCACGAACCGATGACAATATTTCGCGTTAACAAATATACACGATCTCGTCGGATCGTACGCTTTAACGTAATCAAATTTATGCGCCTTTTTTTTATCGATGAACGAGCGTGAAAAAAAAAGAAAAAGTAAAAGAAAAAATAATTCGCTTTGCGAGAGGACAAATTAAAAAAAAAAAGGGAAAAAGAAAGTTTGAAATAACGATGTCCCTTCTTATCGTTGAATTCATTGGGACACCCGTTATACATGAGAGAGAGAGAGAGAGAGAGAGAGAGAGAGAGAGAGAGAGAAAACTGGAGTACCGTTTTAAAATCTAAAACTGGTCCCGACGAGTCGTTCGTTCGATAAGACGAATCTTCGTTCGTTCGTTCGTTCGCCTCATTTATAAACCCGATCGAAGTGTTAAACAACGTTTAAGTATATAATAATATTCCACGAATAGTATGGTATCGTGGCTTTCTTCTCCGCCATCTTGAAAACGCGTTTAATAGCCCTTTAAATGCAACGACATTTTTATTTCCTCGTTCTCCTGTTGTTCGACGTTAATTTTCATAAGGACGGTGTTACGAGAGGTGAGAGAGAGAGAAAAAGAGAGAAAACCGAAAGACCTCTTAAAAACAAAAAATAAAAAGAAAAATAAGAAAGAAAGTAACGTAAAGAAGAAGAAGAAGAAGAAGAAAAAGAAGAAAAAGAAGACAGAAAATACGAGACTTCGAGAAATTCTAGTTTCGATTAAACTGACACGTTTGTGTATAACGTTACGATAATAGCGTGAAAGAATATTTCGATGTTTTGTAGTAAATATTAATGGTGGGGGAGGCGAGGAGAAAGGGGGGCAAAGAGAAATCAAAAAGAAAATATAGGGGTTACGTAATATTACAAAATTAAATATGACTAAGTCTAAGGCAGTATATATATATATACATACATATATATATATATATATATATATATATATATATATATATATATACACAGCTTTATAGAGAGAAAGAGAGAGAGAGAGAGAGAGAGAGAGAGAGAAAGGAAGAGAAACTCTAATTCTGCGAATTTGAATATTATTCTCGTTCGTTCAGATTTGTCAAATAATTCTCCTATGTAATATTGAAAGTCGAGAGAGAATATATGAATATATATATATATATATATATATATATATATATATATATATATATATATATAGATAAACATACGTATATATGTGAGGTCGAGTACGCGCGTTTACACGTGTCGATTTTGTATACAAAAATATATATCATACTACACAAACGACGGTTAGATATCTACATATATACATACGTATGTACATATACATATACATACATACATACATATATATGTATGTGTAAATAGAACGTGACTACGTATCTATCGAAGAATACGGAGGAAAAAAACAATAAATAAATATGTGTGTGTGTGTGTGTGTATATATATATATATATATATATATATATAGAGAGAGAGAGAGAGAGAGAGAAAGAGAACAAAACAGAGAAGAAAAATGTGAAAACATTAATCCCTCCTAGTAGTGTCTCATATGTTTCGTCGTGTATCGGTCGTTCGAGAAATAATACATTATGTACGTTTCAACGTTTAAAAGCGTCGTGGCCCACCTCGTCACGGGATCGTAATCATCGTCATCGTCATCGTCATTATCATCGTCATTATTATCGTCATACTCGTCGACGAATTTTAACGACGCACGAATCGCCGCCCATGGGAGTCGTCCGTGTATGGTGGTGAATAATCCGTTCCACCAACAATTATACTACCTACGAATCAAGAACAAGAAGAGGGAAACGTTTAACGGGCCATGAAGAAGGCTCTCTCTCTCTCTCTCTCTCTCTCTCTGTACACCAGTGATACACAACCACATTTCTATTTCCAGATGTCGTTTTCACGAAGAAACGAGATATGAAAAAAAAACTATCCAACGTAGAGAGAACATATGCATACATACGTATATACATAAATATACATACATCATACATACATACATACATACATCACATATGTACGTACGTACATACACACCTTTTATTTTTCGATTATTTTCTTAACACGTAGTATAGAATTTTGTGTGGCGCCATTTGATCACGCTCGCTCGCTCGCCTCTCGTTTCCCCCCTTTTTTTCTATTCTTTTCTCCTCTCTCTCTCTTTCTTTCAGATAAATAGATAGAAACACTATGAGGAAGAGAGATAGAAAGATAGAGATAGATACAGAGAGAGAAAGAGAGAGAGAGAGAAAGAGAGAGAGCAAATCGATATTCGTGAAAGACGTGATAATCGAATTCTCACGTTCGATGAATAAAACGAGAATATTTCTTTTCTTATTTATTTCTACGGCTTAATGGTATTACTGTGGTAAACGAGGAAGACATAGTGTCCATATTGAGAAAAGAAAAAGACGGATAGATAGTTATATATATATATATATATATATATACACATCAGAGAAAGAGAGAGAGGGAGGGAGAAAGGGAGAAAGAGATAAGAGATCCGTTCCACAGACCGGAACGAAACACGACGAACGATTTTAATTCATGAATCTCTCTTACGATCGCGTACACAACATAACTAATATTAATCGTAATCGATTGATTGATTAATCACGAATAAACGTGATACACGTACGATATCAAATTCGTTGCTATCCTTGAATAAAATGATATGCGAGATAAGAGAACGATGAAAATCTGGCGGTTAGAGAGAGTATTTTTTTTTACCGGACAACGCGAAGACCGCGTGGCAGCCTATGATTTCAATCTAACCCGTCTCTGTATATCCGTCTCACTCTCGCTCCCTCGTACGCTCGTTTACCCTCTCTCTCTCTCTTTTTATATATATATATATTTCTGTCTGTCTGTCTCTTTCGTTCTCTCCTTTTATGATTTACCTACCGGTCTTTTTTTTCCTTTCCTTTTTTTCACTTCGACGCAAGTGCTCTCTGTTTATATATAACACCTACTATCACACTACCACCAAACTTTTAATAATAAAAAAATACAATAGAGATATATAAACGTTCCGTTCACTATAAAATTGCGCCACGTGATCACAATGTTTTTCCTTGCCACTAGAAGCGAGTAAGACACAATATGGCGGCGTATTAAGCTCGTGGCTGCGGGAGCACAGTATCTGGGGATCGGTCGACGATGGCGCACCGTTAGCCGCCTTAAAACGGTGGATAAATTCCGAAGCTTCCTTTTCTCTCTCTCTCTCTCTCTCTCTCTCTCTCCCTCAATCTGCATTCTGTCTCTCTCTCCCTCTCCCTCATTCTGCATTCTCACTCTCTCTCTCTCTCTTCCCCTGTCTTCTCGGACCAATGCGCGATCGATCTCCCTAGGTTTTTCTCTCTCTCTTTCTCTTTTGCTCTCTTTTCTCTTCTCTCTCTCTCTCTCTCTCTCTCTCTCTCTCCCATTATTCTCGTACACCTTTCCTGGTAAGAAAGTATCAAGCAAGTACTCCCGTTCGTTTTTACAATTCTTACCCGTTCAGTTGGTAAAACGTTGACTTTATCGACACGGACGCGCGGTACTACTTCTACTATTACTACTGACCATGCGTCGATATTCGCACATCAAAGATTTATCGACGGAGCAACGTGAAATGGATAAGGAAGATTTCCCCTTTCTGCGAACTTCGATCAAAACTTTTTTTCGCCTCTCTACGACAGATGACGCTTCGTTTATTTTCTCTTTGTATTTTTTTTTTCTTTCTATCTTTTTTTCTTCTCATTCTATTGGCAACGCTTCCGTACAAATGGACGAAGTGAGTCCGTACAAATGGACGGCGCGAGAGTCCGTACAAATGGACGATGAGAGTCCGTATAAATGGACGGAGAATGTTTTTTTATTTTTTTTTTATTATTATTATTTTTTATTCTTTTTTATTCTAAATGGAAGCAATTAAAAACTATATATAAATGGAACGACGTAAGATAAATATGATTGTTATTGTTTCGTTAATATTCGATATATACGTATGTAGTTTTTTTTTCCTTCTTTTTTTTTAAGTTCTCTCTCTCTCTCTCTCTTTCTTTTTCTCGGTGTAAACTCGTGGCGAGATAAAGGAACGCGAATACTCGAGCACTATCGTTTCGGTATTTCTAATGTCGTAGAATTAGGAGAAAGAAGAAGAAAAAAAAAAGAGAAAAAAAAATAGACGAATAGGATTACAGTCGGACTAGTTGAGATCCTAATCGAGGGTTCTGACCCACGCGTAGGGTGACGTAGTGTGACCTTGTCGTTGAGACGCGTGCGCATCGGTAGCCTATTTTTAACGACCTGCACTCTACGAGGGTTGTTGCGTGCCGCGTCCAACGGTTCTCCATTGTAAGCGTCCACTTTTGTCGACAAAAAAAAAAGGAAAAGACATTTAAACCTTTCGCCTTTTCATTTAACTTATAAACTACCGCGAATGTTTCCTACGCCCGTTCTCTTAGCGCGTCGTCAGTTTTCTCTCTCTCTCTCTCTCTCTCTTTTTTTTCTTTTTTCCGTTGCCTCTCGAATTTAGCGAGCTACGTACCAACGAATAATTTATTTTCCACGCATACAGATTCATCGTGCATTTCCACGTGGATTGTGAATGCATATCCCTGTGTATGCATTCGCAAGCGTGTTTCCGTTTAAATTATAAATTGCGGAATAGATTAATTTCGAAATTTGTCGAATCGAAAACGTCACGATACGAATGTACGTAAATTATTTCGATCGAACTTGATTATCAGTTTTAGTATTACTGAGATTTAAACATTCATTTGAAACAAAAAGAGCGAGAGAGAGAGAGAGAGAGAGAGAGAGAGAGAGAGAAAGAGAGAAGAAAAAATGGCATATTCGCGTGCAACGGGATATATGCAGTCGTAAGCAGTCGTGCGTATCGCGTGTCCTACACACGGAAATATCGATTTTGTTATACTTAAATAATACGAGCGACACATTTTATCGGTATTTTGTTTCTTGTTAATCCTTCTTTTCTTTTATTCTTTTTCCTTAACCTTTTAAAATATAAAATGTAAGAAAAAAAGAAAAAGGAAGAGTCATCGAATAGGCACGTACGATACGAAAATGATGGGATAGATATATCTGGACCGAACTACCATAGTAGTATATATATATATATATATATATATATATATATACTATTCAAAAGTCGTTTATTGGTCTAGGACTACAGTTCGAAATAGAGGACGGGATTCTCGTTGGTGGTGATCGGGATGCGGGGCGTCGGGACAGAAGGTTAGAGCGGTCGTCGGGTCAGCAACACCATGGCCGCCCTCTATCCCACTTTCCCATCCTCTTATCCCTCCCAACACACCCATTCGCCCTTCCTTCCTTCCTTCCTATCTTCCTGCCTTCCTGCCTTTCTTCCTTCCTTCCTAGCTCGATTAAACGTTCTTGCGACTGTCCTTCCCCACTTTATATTTTCGATAACGCTCAGATATTATATATTTGTCTATATTTTGTCGGACGACAAATACATATATATATATATATATATATATATAAATATATATATATTTGCAAGTTTTTTTTTTATCGTCAATACGGAACGATAATGATCGTGTTCGCATCGGCAAAACTGATACGAATTTATTTCGAATAGTAATACGAAATATCTACTGTGATTAAGCAGATCGATATTCTTTCGTATCTTTTAACAATGATCGTTACCAAGAACTCCGACGTTGATTTAGCCTATTGAAGAGAAAGAGAGAGAGAGAGAGAGAGAGAGAGAGAGAGAGAGAGAGAG
Organism: Dolichovespula media; assembly: GCA_911387685.1. Lineage (NCBI taxonomy): Eukaryota > Metazoa > Arthropoda > Insecta > Hymenoptera > Vespidae > Dolichovespula > Dolichovespula media. The sequence goes on from OU426865.1 coordinate 5,449,713, forward strand.
AGAGAGAGAGAGTAGAAGAGTATTTTCTTTTTATCTCTTTAACATCCGCTTTGTTTTTTTCCTTTTACCTTTTCTTATTTTTTTTATTTTTTTTTTCGACGTGATAACATAAAAATTCCAATGGATCGAGGAAGCGAGGATAATAAACCTTGACCGATATAGAGAGGAAGAGAGATCCATCCATTAACATAGGTTTTGCGAAATGTCTGTTTCGTTATAACAGTACGATAATGGTTTTCGATCGTCGACGATAGCATAATTCTCTTATCCAATGATTTGCCTGTTGAACCGAACCGCTTGCAAACAAGTTCGTAGACGGGGGGGCGTCGTCTGGGTCACCCAGCCCCTATTCGTATGTTGCTTCGTACGTCTGTTCGCTCGCCTCTCTTCTTCGAGGGGAGGAGTGAGGGTTAGAGCAACCCTAATAGCGGATACTTAGTTTTGTAAAAACATGTCGCCAAGACGATTATAAGTTTCGCGTTTATCGACGAGAGATAGTAGAGACAACGATATATATATATATATATATATATATATATGTATGTATATATATATTTATAAGACGATGATGGTCGATGTCTCTAAGTCTAAATACGATCGTTCAAATTTTCACATTTTTTTACATTCTTCCTTTTTTAATCCGCGATATAAATATATGTATGATACTACAAACGCGCAAATATACGGAATAGTTAGGTATATGTTATATACAACGATATAATATAATAATTCATTTCAAAGTCCAAAGAAAATCATTGCCCATATACTATTAATATAATTCGCGTTGCTTGCTCGTTTAAGAGAAGCGATTTATAATCAAAACGGCCGACGCACCCGACCCAACGACGTCCCCGTGCGTCGTCGTATTTTTATTTTATTTGCGTTGTTTTCTTTCTCTTCTTCTTCTTCCCTTTCTTTTGTTTTTCATTTTTATTCATTCTTCATTTTTCATCCTTCTTCACTTTTTCCTCCTCCTCCTCTTCATCCACCTACTCCTTTGTTTTTCTTTCTTTGTTTCTTTTTTTTTTCTTCTTCTTCTAAATAATTGACGGAGAGAAAGTAAACGCGTCGTAGCGCGGTGAAAAATGCGATTGAAAATAAAAGACTCCTCGAGATTGCCGTGGCCCCTTAAGAGATACGGATAGAATCGTGTCCATTTGCAAGAGAGCAAATCGATGAGGGGGGTGGGGGGAATATACCACGGACGGGCGGTGAATCCTGCGTGGGCGGTGCAACGTTTTATCAAGAGAGCTCGAGTGAAAAGGGGGAGATAGATAGACAGAGAGAGAGAGAGAGAGAGAGAGAGAGAGAGAGAGAGAGAGAGAGAGAGAGAGAGAGAGAAAGAGAGAGATATAGAGAGAGGGAGAGGGAGAGGGAGAGAGAGAGAGAGAGAGCGAGGGTTTTTCGCACCCCCTCCAGTCGCGACGTCGGCTCTTGGGATTTTAGAGGGGAAGACCGTGCACGCTTACCACGATGGAGGGAGATACGTCTGCTGGAGAGGGGGTGTCTGGGTCAATCCCCTCCAGTCTGGGGGTTCCCAAACCCAAACGCATTTCCCGGGGTTCGCAAATGCCTGCTAAAACTGGTGACTCGCTTTGCGCGCGTTCACGCTTGACGGCCGTCACCCCAAATCCCCCCCCCCACACCCTCCCCCCCATCCCTCTCTTCCTCTCTTTTCGACCGTTTTGACACGTTTTTCGAGCGACGGGAGCTTCGCCGCTCATGTCGATTATTTTACGAGCGAGGATATAATCTCTTTAAAAATATGGGGTTGGAGGTGTGTGTGTGTGTGTGAGAGAGAGAGAGAGAGAGAGGGGGGAGAGACAGGCAGACAGACAGATAATAAATTCGATTAATATTCGTTTATATCGTTTATATCTGAAAACAAATTTGCACAATTTTTTTTTCTTTCTTTCTTTCTTTCTTTTTTCCTTCTATATAAGCCACGTTAATTTTTGAGGGATCGACTCGGCTCCACTTGCAAATATATGTATGATAAAGGAAATAAAAAAAAAAAAATAAAAAAAGAAGAAATGTGTAGGATTCAGGAGTCGCATTGAACTTAAGGGACAGACCGATCGATACTCTCGCAAAATTGGCTGACACTGATTCCCCTCGATTCGTCGTAGCCATCGATGAGTCACCAGTGGCTCGGTGCCCTTCAAACGCTTCTACGTATGTAGGCATATATATATATATATATATATATATGTGTATGTATATATGTATATATGTATGTATGTACACATATACATATCGTATGTCTTTCGCCTACCTATGTTCCACCGAATAATGCGTACTTACTTACACACGTGTATCTCGCATGTAAAAAGATTAGATTTTTAAGTAGTATATCTCCTTTCTCTACCCCATCTTTACCTTGAAGAATAATAACGCGTCTCTTCTCGGCGATCGTTCGGATTCCATGAAACGTTTAATTTCTAACGTAAGAGAAAGAAGAAATGGAAAGGGAGAAAGAAGAAAAAGAAATTGGAAAGTAACGTCGAAGGAAGTAGAAAAAAATAAAATAAAAGAAATAGAACATTCCAACACTTTCGTTCCGACGTTCTCTTCCGGTTGGACTTTTGCTAACGGACAAGGATGATAATCGAGCGTACGTACATACGAACAATATATTTATTGTATATAAATATATATATATATATATATATATATATATATATATATAAAAATAAGAAACGAACGGATTGAACGCAATAAGAAAGGTGAGGATGAATTAAAAAAAGAGAAGAGAAGAGAAGTGAAGAGAGAGAGAGAGAGAGAGACAGGAGATAGGTAGAAACGGTCTCTTTACGAGTAATAAAAGGACGCGAAAATGAGGCGAGAAGCATAAAAGTGGCACAATTGGTTCAGTGGGGCGGTGCCCTGCCCCGTGGCCTTGGCTCAGGACAGTGAACCCCGATTGTGGCCATGCGAAACGCGCGCCACGAATCGCACGCGGAGTCGTCGCTCGCGAGTCGCACGCACCCGTTTTGCAGCCGTGCTTCTCTCTCTCTCTCTCTCTCTCTCTCTCTCTATCTATCTATCTATTTATCTCTGCTCTGTCTGTCTCTCTCTCTCTCTCTTTCTCTCTATCCACGGTCTCCTGTCTTGGATTTTCGCGAAAGCACGTAGAGTCCGGACTCGCAAGCTCCTCGACTGGTTGCTCTCTCTCTCAGCAAAAGTTAGAGGAAGAAGGACAGGGATAGACGGATAGATAGATAGATAGATAGAGAGAGAGAGAGAGAGAGAGAGAGAGAGAGAGAGAAAGAGAGAGAGAAAGCATTCACCCTCTTAACTCCCTCAGCGTCTCTCAAACGCATCGTCTCTTTTCCATTCAATGAAGAACTAGAACTCGATCTTTTCGCGAAGATCGTGACCCTAATCCGAAAACGCGTACAATTTTCTATTTTTTTTTTTTTTTTTCTTTCCTTCTACGACATCGTCGTCGTCTCGTCATGTAATAAAAGTAAATGGGTACGTTTACACGTACGTGTATGGGCGCTTACTTACGCGCTTAACGTGTACGGCAAATATACGTACGTACGTATTTGCGAGCATATTCGTTTCGTTTCGTTGGAATTTTCGCGAGGAACGTCGGCCACGTTCTACGATTATAAATGGACGATCGAGTGGGGAATCCTTTCTTTCTTTTTCTTTTAATTTTTTAATTTTCCTTTCCTTTTTTATTTTTCGTCGATCGATTCGTTTTACTTCCAAGTCTCGATAAGTGTAAAGTATTAACGATTGCGGATTAAGATCTCTGTTGGACGTTGTAAAAAAATTATTATAGGGATGGTCGGGAGAGAGGGGTACGGTCCGGAGAGGGGAGGGAGGGGGGGAGAATGGGTTAGAGACTGATTGATCCAGAAACTGTGGTAAGAGAGTTCCAGGAAGAAGCCGTTAAAAGAGTTGCCCCTTTCGAGAAGACTCGTTCGAAGGAACGATCGAGTTCGAGTGAAGTTGCTTTCGATTAAACTTCCTCTTTCTTATCTTTCTCGATCTCGATCTTTTCAACGATATGATGATACCTCGTGTTAGACATTATTTTATCTTATCTATAGTCTGTTAAAACGTCTCGGCGTTTCATAGTTCGTCGTATCGTATTCCGCGATCTTTTCGTGAAAAGCAGGTTAATCTATTTAAAGCAAAAAATTGTCCTCTCTCTCTCTCTCTCTCTCTGTCAGTCTGTTTGTCCGTCCGTTCTTGTCTCTCTGTTGTTCCTCACCCTCTTCTTCCTCCCCTCTCCTCCCCTCTCCTCTCCTCCTCCTCCTCCTTCCACCGCCCCGTTTTCTTTCGTTTTGGTGCTCGCAGCTGTTCGCAAAAGCGCCGGCACGTCTTCGCTCAGAGCCTCCTCTGGCCATTGCACTCCGCGATCTCCTATCTCCGTCTCACTCTAACGCGGGTTGATGCACGCGGAATGCAGGCGAGTAGGGCCGAGCATTGCCGAGCTGGTCCGAGCTGAACGAGCTGGCTCGCTGCATGCAGCTGCAACAACGGTCACGGAGTTCGATGCACTCGTCGACGACCGAGCGAGCACCAGCAACACCAGCAACACCAGCACCATCAGCACCACCACCACCAGCACCACCATCAGCACCACCATCAGCACCATCAGAATCAGCACAAGCACCAGCAACAACAGCAACGGAAACAGCAGCAACAGCAGCCCAACGCAGGAGCACGCAGTACCTACCATCACCAACCACCACCACCACCACCACCACCACCACCACCACCACCACCACCACCACCATCACAACCACTACTAAAGAACCAACACATAAACGGGCCAGCAACGACGAATGACTCAGCCGTTGCACGAGGGATTCGACCTTGACCCGACTGCACGTAGGTGCATCGCACCTTCGCGCGCGCGCGCGCGCGAGAGCGCTCGTTCTCCTCTCGTACCGATTCCTCCTCTCTCCACCCGTCTCTGACGTTCGTTCGATCTTCGATAAATTCTTTTTTCCTCCACACGCCCCCCTCTCCTTCTTTCGTCCATTTTCATTCTTTCCTTCTTTCTTTCTTTCTTTCTTCGTCCCATTTTTTTCTTCCCCTTCGATTTTCCTTTTCTTTTTTCTTTACTTCTTTATTTTTCTCCCTCCCACCCCGTCCCTTCTTTACCATTGACTCGATCGCTCGCTCATGCGTATCGATCGCCAATCAATTATCATTCCTACGTGATCTCTAACGAAAACGAAAGAAAAAGAAATAAGATGGAAAGAGAGAGGAGTGATTCTATTCTCCTTTCCCTTTGGTTTTTCTTTCTTAGGATCAAAAGATACGGACTTCTCTCAGTCACTCGTTGTCTCGCGATATTCCTATGGTTTATTTTATTCGACTTTTTCTTCGAGGCAAACGTTCATAGCTCGTTTCAACTTTCTTTATTTCCCGCGTGGCATTATCGCGATTTATTACTCATCGAAAAGGCTGACTACTACTACTACTACTACTACTACTACTACTATTACTACTACTACTATTACTACTACTACTACTACTATTACTACTACTACTATTACTACTACTACTACTACTACTACTATGTAGCTCTTAGAACTCGCTGGCTTCTCTCTCTCTCTCTCTCTCTTCTTTATTTGTATTTCGTGCCACGACGATCGTTCGATAAGCGTCTCTCAAGGTTTGTTTTTCACTTTTCACGCTTAAAGACACACACACACAGAGAGAGAGAGAGAGAGAGAGAGAGAGAGAGAGAGAGAGAGAGAGAATCTCGCGCTTACTGTCGTGCAAGAAGTGAAGAGATACAATAATAAAAGTGCTTTGCCAAAGCGATAGTCGGACCAATGGGAAGAAGGGGGTGAGTCGGGGGTTCTTATGTTGCACATACGTATGTACGTATTGAGATTCTCCCAATGGCGATCTTATTTTGTATCTTTTTGGATCCGTTCCATAAATTGACCCTTAAGAGATCGATTTAATCGATATTAACCGGACCGCTTCATTATTCCATTCTAATCGACGTTGCTTTTCTTTTTCTTTTTGCTTCATTCTCTCTCTCTCTCTCTCTCTCTCTATACTACTTTCTTTTTTCTTTTTGTATTTCTGATATCCCACAAAGCGAATTGTTTTCCGGTCATCATTGACTTCAATCTAGATACCTGGCATCCTTTCTGGCGTGACACGAAGGACTCGCGCATTATCGTAGTTACGCGCATACATACATGCACACATGCATACATGCATACATATATACATACATACATACATACATAGTTCAAAGTGTGTTGTCCTCGGCGATCGGGTTCAACGGCTGCGACGGACGAAGAACGAGACAAAGGCCTGAAAGGCCCTACCAACCTCCGGGGTATCTTTATAGAACACAGTGTCATCGACACGCCACAGGGTGTATCCATTGTAAAGGTCAACGCATCTATTGCGGATAACCTCATCGGCCTCTGTGCACTCTCGTCGAGGAAAGAGAAAGAAAGAAAGAGAGAGGGAGAGAGAGAGAGAGAGAGAGAGAGTGAGAATATTTAATTCTTGTCACGCGTCCGCGACTCGATTTACGTTCGGTAAAATGCAAAAAGATTTATCTTCAACTCGAACGATTTACTTTCCTTCGTCGTTGATTCCATCGAAATTCTCAAAGACAAGTATCATAGTTTAAGGACATACGAGTGAGGGAGAACGCGTGATTTTTCTTTTTTTTGTTTCTTTTTTTTTTTTTTTCGTTTTCCATCGTCCATCACAATCGCGTTGCACCGAGGGTTAAAATTACGAGATCGTACACGAAATTACGTATTGGATACCAAAAAAAAAAAAAAAAAAAAAAAAAAAAAGGGAGCGATCGGTATACGTTTTTTTTTTCTCTTCTATCGATCTTCCCTCTTCTTTTATTCTCGATCTCGAGTATGTAGAAAATCAAAAATAAAAAGAAAACAGAAAACGAAATTAACATGCCCGAATTAACAGATCTGTCTCGAGTTAATATAAGTTTTGGATCGACGATCGAACGAAAGTCCAGGATCACCGAACTAACGTATTAGAATGATTGTTTTGTGCGTTAGATAACGTTAGATCTGTCATATCGTTTAAGGATTTTTGAAATGTTCAAATCAAATGATCAATCTCACAGTTATCCACCGGTCCTTGGCCTTTCGTATCTCGAGGATATAGACGCGAGACGTCGTAGCAAGGTTACTAGGATGCAAGCAACGCAAGCACCGTCTCTCTCTCTCTCTCTCTCTCTCTCTCTTTCGTTGCTATCTATCCATCTATCTCTATCCCTATCTCTCTCTTTTTCCCCTTGGTTTTCCTACGTTAAGGTATTTATACACATCAGGAGGGATGTATTTCGGTCGACTAACGCGTCCGATGCTACTCACGCTGAGCAACGGCAGAGTGGAAACAACGACGACAACGACGACAACAACGAAGAAGACGAAGAAGAAGAAGAAGAAGAAGACGACGACGACGAAGACGATGACTACAACGACGATGACGACGCTCTTAACCTTGAACCGATGAACGTACACTATCAACCAACTGCGGTGTCCTTAGTTATTCCTGGCAGTCACCCTGAGAGAAAGAGAAAGAGAGAGCGAGAGAGAGAGAGAGAGAGAGAGAGAGAGAGAGAGAGGATGATGTCGGCCCGTTACTTTCTGGAAATCCCCAAAAAATTTCTTTTCCCTGAAAACTTTGTATTCTTTCGGATTTATTCGTTTCAAGGCCAAATCCCAAGTTTTACCTGGATACGTTCGAATTACTTGCAAAATCGATTACATCTTCAAATATCTATCTAATGCTTTATGAATTATTTATTATTCGAGAAAAATGTATATGTATATATATATATATATATAGAGAGAGAGAGAGAGATTTTTCTTTACTTTTTTTTTTTATTATAAATGAAAGAATCTATTCGAATTTCTGTAGACTTACGTAGATTTGTGGAGCCACGACCAGATGGATCGTTTCTTAACGAATGAGTTGTGTACATTGGCTCGCATTCGGAATCCGGTGTTTAGGGTAGGAGAGAGAGAGAGTGAGAGAGAGAGAGAGAGAGAGAGCATCATCCTTCTCTTTTTTCGAGAGATACTTCAACGGATCAAATATAGCCATGCCAAGGCGATCACTTTTGATTAATAAAAGCAATTTAACTCGTCGTTGAAATCGAACGACACATTTGGGGATAAATGAGAAATGATCGAAAAACGATAATATTATATATCGCAAAAAATCTCTCTCTCTCTCTCTCTCTCTTTTTATATATATATATATATATACGAGAATGGAACGATCAAGCGAAATGACATCGAGATAGGCCCGACGTCATAATTCCAGACATTTGTCGGATCGACTTCGTCGTCGAGACTATCGATTGCTCTTGCAACGAAAGTGGGGTCGAAGTAATAAGGCTAACGCTCCGTAGGGAAGGGTGTCGCCCTTAGAGAACAAAGACCGTCTGCGTAAAGTCAAATTCTAGTTATATCCTAGCGAACAAGGTCGTCTACCCTTTTCGAATTGTCTCTAGGTTCTTTCAAATCCCTATTGTAATGTTGATGATAGAGATATACGTAAAATGATTGTACATATATAATATCATACTTACTTACGTATTCAGTACGTATTCGGTTATCCCGAATCAAAATAAAAATCCATTTTTGCTTTAGAATTGACTGGGATGTATAATTGATTGGATGGTGTAAATGGATTGGATTGAATAAATCGATATACAACCCTTTTTAAATCTCGTTAAACGGATAGATCGACTAAATCTGATATTGCGTTACAGCGACAATCGCTTACATGTTTCGGGAATATATGTACAATGACATAACACGTGGAACAAATTTAATTATAATGCCGTAAGAGGAATCGATTGGAAATATTTTAAGTCGGAGAAAGAACAAAGGGAAAGGGAGAAAGAAAAACATGAAGAAAACGTACGTGTGTGTATATATATATATATATATATATATATATATATATATATATATATATGTATATATATGTGCATTGACTAACTTTCGATAGAGTGATAGTGAAAAGTTTGATCAGGTGCATGGATAGATACATAGGTACCTCATTAGAGAGATACAATCTTAAGAAGTAACAATAGCTATTCTTTTTATATTTTGAAAATATTTTATCTCCTGTCTCTCTCTCTCTCTCTCTCTCTCTCTCTGTTTTTTTTTTATCCCCTCGTACTACCAGCTTGAAAAATTTTTACGACGATTCGTTAAGAAACGTCGGACAGAGGTGACTTTGAGAAGAGGAGTATGAACTTGACTCTCGTAACGTATCGTAGGTTGCCCACCACTGTCTTCGTCGGCCGAGGAGGGAGGGGGAGGGAAATATGAAAGTCGAGAGTGGCGGGTGGTGAGTAGAGCTGGGTGGATGGAAGAAGGTGGAGAGTGAAGGGTGAAGGGTGGAGGGTGGTGGAGGGCGTTGAGAAAAGAGGGAACGAGGGTCGCGACCGTAAAAGGAGAGAGAGTGAGAGAGAGAGAGAGAGAGAGTAGGGGAGAATGAGGGAAAGTGCAGTGTCTGTCTTCCTCCCTCCCACCCTCCCTCTCTCCCTCCTTATACACTCCGACGGCCATGGCTGTCGCTCACACTCGAGGGAATGCATATAGAAAGAGAGAGAGAGAGAGAGAGAGAGAGAGGAGGGTTGGGGTGTGTTGCGTGAGCTCGCGCATACGCGACGGAGCTTCCTCTCAAATCTCTCCTCCCTTCTCTTCTCTACTCTACTCTACTCTACTCTACTCTACTCTACTCTACTCTCCACCCTTCTCCACTCCTCGTTTCCCTTCCCTTCCCTTCTTTCTTCTTCCCCTCTACCTTCCCCTGTGGCTGGGTCTCGCAGACGCCGCGACACCGGTAAACACGGTGCTCTTGAAAAATAGAACGCTCGTTAATGTATTCAAAACGGATCGCGTCGTCGTGCCGAAGTAGACGACACCGGATGAAAAAGGGGGCGCAAAAATCCACCCCTTCCTTCCTTCCTTCCTTCCTTCCTTCCACCATCCCTCTCCCTTTATGCATCTCCTTTCACCCCTTTCTCCCCTCCCCCCTTAATGTTTTCTCTCGTCGTTGCACGTGCTTTTTAAACATCTCTCGATGTTGCAATTAACGCGCTCGATGGCCATTCACTAGAGCTGCGTTACGAGAAATTTATTCTACCGAAACCAAACGCGCCTCCCTTTACAGGATTTAAGCTTCATCCCTATTTCATTATATTCCCATTTTCATTTTCGATTTTTCGTTATTCGTTTTTCGTTTATCGTTTATCGTTTTTATCACTCGCTTCGTTTTATTTCATCTCTACTACGCGCGCAACGTCGTTGATCGATCGATGTAATTAAGCTGCCGCCGCCGAACCTTATTTACACCGAGTTAAAATACGTACGCCACCACGGCTCTTTAATTATAAAAGGCATCCTTTCGCGAGTGCAGCGTTTTTATACTTTTTTTTTTATCTTCTTTCTTTCGGGGGAGGGCATTTTTTAGTTTCTCTTTTCTCACGTCTCTTTCAATGAAAAAAATATTTATCAGTTAATACTCGAGGACGTTGAATTTTTACAATTTCTCGACAAAAATTTTTGCACCTCTTCATTTTATATATATATATATATATATATATATATATATATATATATATGTATATATATATTTTTTTGAATCTTTCGTTTATAATCCTTGCTAAAAGGAAAGCTCGAAGGATCTCTCTCTCTCTCTCTCTCTCTCTCTTTCTCTTTCTCTTTTTCTCTCTCTCGAAGAAGAAGAAGAAGGAGAAAGAGACGTGAGAAAAGAAGAAGAGAAAAATGATAGAAATATCCCGTCTAAACGATCAAGGATTTGATTTTACTTTGGAACGGGGGCATTGGTGCCATCCAGACTGCCGCATCGAAATGTCGCAGCATCCTGAGACGATGAGAGACAGAGAAAGAGAAAGATAAAGAGAGAGAGAGAGAGAGAGAGAGAGAGAGAGAGAGAGAGAGAGAGAGAGAGAGATAAGGATAGCAAGAGGAGGAAAAGAGAAGGCCGAGAATTTTCTTGGCATCGTTCCCAAGGAAGATAGATAGATAGAGAGAGACACACACACACACAGAGAGAGAGAGAGAGAGAGAGAGAGAGAGAGAGAGAGAGAGAGAGAGAGTTGAACGTACCGTCTAATTTTACGCGAGCTCGTAGAACCTTGCGGGTAGGGGGTTGGTGGGAGGAGGAGGAAGAGGAGGAGGAGGAGGAGGAGGAGGAGGAGGAGGAGGAGGAGGAGGAGGGGACACACGTCGCTTTTCGCTCTAGGTCTAGTGCAAATATACCCCGTGTCCTATCAACGAATTCGATGGCCGCTGGAAGCGCGGCTAATCCACGAGAACGCACATTATTCGCGTCCGTTCAAGATTTAAAATGTTTCTTGGAATGAAAGGAGAGTGGGCGAGAGGGGAGGCGTGGGTAGGGATGGGACGAACGGGCTGTTTATCTCGCGAGCGCGAGGATCGTCTTCCGGTGTCTTCCACCTTCTTGGAAAACGGATTGCGTACGATTAGATATAGTGACGCAAGTATCGTCTTTCGTAAATTTTCTTAAGGGTGGGGTGGGGTGGGTGGCTGGGAGGAGGGCGATTGAACGAGCGATTTAAAAAAAAAAAAAAAAAAAGAAATAGAAAAAAGGACCATCGGACGAATTAAGGAAAAATTATTGATTGCGTCGGTAATTCGGATTTACGAGCTTAATCGATTATGGAAAACGAAATGGAAGCCAACAAAAGATACATCGTTTTTTTTTTCTCTTTTACATCTCTTTTTTCTTATATATCTGACAAATCGCATCCGTCTAGTTAACCGATGGCAGCCGTTGTGTTTTCTGGTTTCTGTAAAATCGATCATAGAATATGAGAAAGGCCGCGCACAAAGTTTTCTCCCTTAGGGAATAAGAAATGCTGTCGGAAGGTCGTGATAGAGAGAGAGAAAGAGAGAGAGAAGGAGGAAGAGGAAGAAGAGATAAGAAGAGAAGAGAGAGAGAGAGAGAGAGAGAGAGAGAGAGAGAGAGAGAGAGAGAGAGAGAGAGGGTAGTAATCGAGCTAGAGAACTCTCCACCCCTTTGGAGAGTCCTCGTCTGGCTTCTGGAAGAAGGTTGTAGGGTGGCGTTGATGGTGTTGATGGTGTTGGTGTTGGTAGTGATGGTGGTGGTGTTGCTGCTACCGCTGTTACTGCCGCTACTGGTGGCGACGTGTTTCTCTCTTGGTTGTAGTAAAGAGAAGCTAGAGAGAGAGAGAGAGATAGAGAGATAGAGATAGAGATAGATAGATAGAGAGAGAGAGAGAGAGAGAGAGGAGGTTGAGGTCGTCGGCGCTCGCGGGAACGAGGCATTGACCTCCAGTGAGTTAGGATGTCTGCCGGTATTGATTCGGTGACTCGGTGCAGCGGACTCGGGGGCGGTAAAATGGGAATACCGGGATGTCGAGGAGAGGGTCTGGCTGAGGGACGTGAGAGGAGGAGGAAAGAGAAGAAGGAGGACGCGCGCGCGCGCGCGCGCGCGCCTGGCGCATCCAGACAAGGACCGACAGCATTTCCTTCTCTCCCTCTCACTCACTCTCTCTTTCTCTCCTTCTTCTTCTTCTACTACTTTCGGAAAGCTTTAGGTGGAGGAAGTTCGAGGAGGGGTTTGAGGGTGCAACGTACTGGGGCAAACTTTCCCCTTTCACCCTCTTTTCTCCTCAACCTCCTCCTCCTCCTTCTCCAAAGCCCCTACCCTATCTACCGTAGGTCGACGAAAAGAGAAACGAGCTTTGCCGGCAAGGATGCTTTGCCAACTTGAAAGACCTATTAAAAAATCCTTCGTTCGGCGACGGCGATTGGCAGGATAAGGAGTGGTGGAGAGGAGGAGGGGTAGATAGGTAGGTAGGGTGGGTGGGTAGGTGGGTGGGTGGTTGGATGGAGTGGACGGAACATCTTTGTACGATCGTTTCGACGCTCTTGTCTCGAGTAGAAAGAAATCTCTTCGCTCGGTTAAAATATCAAAGTTTCTGGAAAATCCTCCTACCCGAGACTCTCTCGAGCGGGCTCTATTGTTCCTTCGTACTGAGCGAGTATTATGGATCGATAAAAAAACAGAGGGTTCAAAGAAGTAAAAAATAGAGAGAGAGAGAGAGAGAGGGGGGGGGAAGTAATGCCGGTTTCCATTTCTTCGACGTCTGGAATTGGGATCGATCGACGTACATACGTAAAACGCATACATGCATACGTACATACATACATACATACATACATACATACATACATACATACATACATACATACATATATACATATATACAAATATACAAATGTAGGTAGGTAGATACGCAAACTTTTATGTCGAACGAGAAAGAGACTGCAACTCGTGTACGTTTTGGTTGCTTGGCTGGTTGGTTGGTTGCTTGGCTGGTTGGTTGGTTGGTTGGTTGGTTGGTTGGTTGGTCGGTTGGTCGGTTGTGAGGGCGAGTAGTAGTGCAGTAGGAAGAAAGAGGACTGCGAGGGAAATGGCGCGGATCGCTGGTAAAAGAGGGATGACGAAGAGAGAGAGAGAGAGAGAGAGAGAGAGAGAGAGAGAGAGAGAGAGAGAGAGTGCTGTGGTGCAACAGGGAGGTAAACGGAAGGACAGACGAGTCGATCGGAGAGAGAGAGAGAGAGAGAGAGAGAGAGAGAAAGGGAAGCGGACGGTCGGAGGGAGGGCAGGAGGGGGATGGGGGGGTCGAAATTCTCCGCACAGACAGGATGGCGCGGCACTGGGGCGAACTTTCGCTCTCTCGTCGTGCTGCATCGACGTGCTACTATGCCACTGCCACGCCCCGTAACGCTTTCAAAATCGGTCTTATTCGTAACCTCACAATTCTTATTTAAAATTGTATCCTCGACCATTCGTTTTTTCCTTTTTTTTTCTTTTTTTTTTTTTTTTTTCTTTTTTGCTTTTGTACTGGGATATACAAGACTCAGATGCAACGACGTAAACATTGTTTATATCCATATATTTATTAGGAAACGTGAAGTTGAGAATTGGAGAAAGGGAGAAAGAAAAAAAGGATAGAATAAAAAGAAAGAAAGAAAGAAAGAAAGAAAGAAAACGAAACGGGTATCTTGTTATATCGATGAATGAATGAATGAATGAATGAATGAATGAATGAATGAATGAATGAATTAACGATCTTGAGAATCATTTAGACGAGACCAAAGGAAAATATCGAAAAAAGAATGATTCTCTTCGGACCTCGACGTTGGCGTCGTCGTCGGCCATCTTCGGCCGTCGACGTCGACGTCGTCGTCGTCGTCATATATCACAATAATATACGTATCACAATAATGTTGATGGTTTCGGTGATGAAAGGTTCCCTTCGACAATGAGACGACGTGGCAGTGAAGTGCATGCATAAAAGGGTCTGACTGCGAAGATGGTGTTGGTGGAGAGAAGCCCGGAGGGGCCCCTTGGATGAAGGCAGAAAAAAGAAAGAAAGAGAATGAAGAAAAAGATAAAAGAGAAAAAAATAAGCTGGAGAGAGAGAGAGAGAGAGAGAGAGAGAGAGAGAGAGTGTATGTGTGTTAGAGTGAGAGAGTAAGAGATAGAGGGAAAGGAAGAGGGATGGAGTGTTCCTCCGAGAAGGGTTGTCTGTCTAGACGGATCGTTGTTTGGAGTAAACTGTGACCGTGAATCGACGTCATGTAGCGGGTGACTAGGAAGAATGAATTTTTGTCCTAATCCACTTTTGTAATTATTCGTCGTTCGAGTAGAAAATAAAAAGAAAGTAGAAATAAAATAAATAAAAGTAGAAAGAAATTAATAATGATGATGACAACGACGACGACGACGACGATGAACGATGATAGTCGGTAAAGATAAAGGAAAAATGTTGGACTCATTGACCAATCGATCCTTTTTGTTTATTTATTTATTTATTTGTTTTTTTTTTCGTTAAAATTTGGATGAAAACATCGTGCTTATGTATCGTTTATAATCGATGTAATCTATATCAATTAAAATTTTCAAAGAATTTTCTCTCTCTCTCTCTCTCTCTCTCTCTCTCTATGGCTATCCCTACATATATATTTCTCGTATCGGACACAAATCAGACTGACCAATTTCCTAGAGAACGCTTCGATCGTACGAAGATTTATGTATGATAATAAAAGGTGGCCATTATCGTGGCCGATAATGCAACGTTACGTGCAACAACGTTGCACGCGATATCGCGCGAGAGTACGTCGACTTCGAAGTATAGTCACGGGGTCATTAAGCTTCGAGGCCATTGTACGCGATACGAATTTTTTCTTTTTCTTTTTCTTTTTCTGTTTCTTTTTCTTTTCCTTTTCTTTCCCCCCCCCTTTCCAAAAAATTTGCATATTCAAATCGAGAAGTAGCGAGCGAGCTAGCTAGCGAGCGAGCAGTTAAACGAACGAACTGCATGTGTGTGTGTGAGAGAGAGAGAGAGAGAGAGAGAGAGAGAGAGAGACTTATCAAGTCTTATGAATCACGTACTTTCGGCGAAGTCACGCGCCGTGAGAATCCTTGTTATTTTCCCCGTGAAAGTGAGTTTCCTTTCGATTTCCCACTTAACGGAGCGCGGCAAATTGTTAACTCGATCGTTGAATCGAATTAGCGTCGTTCACGTTTGAATCGAAAATTATATCGTTTGCGCGATCGCTTACCTTAACGCTAAGAGAAATCTAAACCAACAATCGTGATATTTGTAATTTTGAAGAGGCTCGCGCCACGCGAGGATACGTCTATAGACGCGTACGTACGTTCGTTTGAGAAGATTGCGATTATTACGGCTCTTAGCGTGAACACAGCGCGAGAGATAGAGAGAGAGAGAGAGAGAGAGAGAGTCTTGATCGGTGAAGAGACGGGATAAAGAGAGAGAAAGAAAATCGCGAATCGTTACTCGACGTCGTTACTTCGGCACCCCACCACCCCCCACCTACCCCCTATTTTTTTTTCTTTTTCCTTTCGTCGAGGGCGTACTACGAGTGAGAAAAAAAAAACCACCATGGGCAGACGCAACGAGCATAACGGGGAATATCAATGTCGTCGTACCCAAAAGTATAAAAGTGCCTACGCGAGACGGACTAATTGCACACTTCATACTCGCTCGAGAAGAAGCGAGATTTATAGACGACAGCCACCCCCTCTTTCTCTCTCTCTCTCTCTCTCTCTCTCTCTCACTCTCACTCTTTCTCTTTTTCCCTTTTCCGTCCGATATCCCTGAGCCCTCGTTCGCTCGTCCAATCGTCCTTTACCCTTCGTAGACCTCGTCTCGTCGTCGTCTAATCGAACTAGGTTGAAGTCATTCTCTCTTTCTCTCTTTTTGTTTTATTCTTGTCCTCTCTCTCTCTCTCTCTCTCTCTCTCTCTCTCTCTCTATTTCTAATTAGCAAGTAACTGGATTTGTTATTCTCTGTAATGGAGAAGGTTAACGACTGACATCTGCAATTGAAATGACCCGACTATAATCATCGACGATGACAAATATAGACGATGAATATATATATATATATATATATATATATATATATATATATATGAGTTTATGATTTTTACACGATTCATTATTATTTTTACCGAGATCAAATATTCGTATAATCTTTAACTTTGAAATCGTTTCATTTCGATGATCTCTGGACACCGAAAGGACGATGGACTTTCCTTTCTCTCTCTCTCTCTCTCTCTCTCTATTTTTTCTCCCATATTTATTTATTCCTCTTCTTCTTCCTCGTTCTGATAATCGCTATTAAAAATTATATCTTATCAATCGTTAATCTCGAGTTTCGTTACATCGCTGATAGTTCGTTCGTTCGTAACGAAACGAAACGAAACGAAACGAAACGAAAAGCCGAGATCCTCTCCCTCGTTTCGTAGGATGGACGAGTTCGTACTCGGCAACCCCTTTCTGCGCGAGACGGTCACCCTCCCTCCCTTCCCCTCGTACACCGCTCATTATTATTAACGCTCGTGTTATCGCGCGGTGTACAGGTATAAGGTGTAGTTAAAAAAAAAAAAAAGAAAGAAAGAAAGAAAGAAAGAAAGAAAGAAGATAGTCGATCGACGATGACGAAGGTGAGGAAGCGGGGACGATATCGGAGAGAAGGAAAGAAAGAGAGAGAGAGGGAGAGAGAGAGAGAGAGAGAGAGAGAGAGAGAGGGGGAAGAGGGTGGAACGACCGGTTGGCATAAATTGGCAAGTCTGCTCGATGCACCCTCGGCGCCTACTTCATCCCTCTTTCATCTAGACGTACACAATACGATATCGCGAAAGAAGACTGTGAAAGAAAGAAAGAAAGAAAGAAAGAGAAAGATAGATAGAGAAAGAAAGAAAGAATGAGAGAAAGAGAGAGAGAGAGAGAGAGAGAGAGAGAGAGAGAGAGATAGAGATAGAATGAAAACGAAATATTCCGTCCATCCCGGACGTTTAAGTATTCCTCGGACGGCATTTGGAAATCAACGGAGAAGGTAGGAGAAACGAGACGACGACGACGACGACGACGACGAGGAGGAGGAGGAGGAGAAGGAGGAGGAGAAGGAGGAGGAGGAGGAGGAGGAGGAGGAAGATGGTAGGGGTTGTTCGATGGCA
>OU426865.1:5469776-5482276 GCA_911387685.1 Dolichovespula media
GAGAGAGAGAGAGAGAGAGAGAGAACGAGATACAGAGACGTCGTAGTACGGAATGGTAATAACCTTCAATTATTTTCGATCGTTTAACGATCCTTCTCATTCGAGAAGGGGCGGTCAGTGACATTCAGACGTGAACGATCATCGCGATCGATGATCTCGAAGAATATTTAATGCCGATAATATAAGGATGATAATCGACTTTACACGCAATAGGGGGAACGGATAATGCATAGTCACGTCGATTTCGTTGCGTGACGTCATCATCGACCGTTCCTCGTTCTCCCTCACGACACGCGACTATTTCTTTCTGACTCTCTCTCTCTCTCTCTCTCTCTCTCTCTCTCTCCCTCCCTCTCACTCTTTTTCTCTCTCTCACACTCATTCTCTCTCTCTTTCTTTTTTTTTCTAGATCTTGACCTACCGTAAAGACGTAACACCATTTATCTTTGCCAAGCGTTCCGGATTAAACAAGTATCGAAAAGCCAACTGACATTTCAATAATAAATAGTCGAGCTAACGTTTGCGATAAAGTCAACGAGGATCAATATGGATCAACGAGGATCAACGAATACATGTATTTGGTTTTTACGCGAACACGTCGAAGGACAAACTATTGAACTCTTTGGTTCTTTCTTCCATCGAGACATTGAAATATTTTCCTCTTATTATATATCCTACGAGCTTATTAATTTCATTTAATTTATGTGATATTTCTGCATGATGTATTGACGATTTATACGAGACGAATGTACGTACGTACGTACGCATGTACGCATGTATTTATGTATGTATTTATGTATGTATGTATATATGTATGTATGTATATCGCATCCGTTGTTTGTAATTAAACGATTCGTCTCTCGTTTAAACTTACGAGCTTTAGAAAAAAAAAAAAAAATATATATATATATATATACACACACACACGCATGCATACGTCATATCGTTTAGAGTGATCCCATTCGTATCTTTATCTGTCTTCTTATTTGTCTTTCAAATAATCACTTATTAGAACTCGCGTTCTTTACGCGAAGAGAAGAAAGGAGAAATGAAATAAATCGAAGAAGATAGAAGAAATGTCGCGTACGCGTATCGAGTGAAAATTGTCAAATTCGATTAATTATTATGATATATATTTAAATTCGCATTTACACAAACACACACACACACACACACACACACACACACACACACACATATATATATATTTAAATTATAAGTACGTTGTTTATCGGCTCGATCGTTATTGGGATGACATTCTTAAATTTTTCAATCGAACGATAAGTCTTCGTATACTCGATAGAAATCTATGGATTTTCCTGAGTGATCCATCAAGATTTTATCCTGTCGACGGATAGCAGCTTGGTATTACGTTCGATCTTTGATATTAAAAATTCGATTTTTGCTTTTTTTTCTTTTTTTTTTCTTTTTTCTCTTTATACACAGCCAATCAACGGATCCGTATATTGCAATTAATTATTGAGACGCTTAAGACGTCGGCGCGATTCGTGCGATAACGAGCACGTTCAATGTCAAACCCAGGAAATCTTTTGTGATAATACGGCCTACGATCTACGTTCGGCGAAAAAGAATTTTCGTCAGATTCCTACGTCGTAGGTGATCGTCCCGCTACCTCTCCCTCTCTCCCTCCCTCCCTCCCAAACAAAATGAGAGAAAGAAAAAAAGGATTCGTCGCTCGTGACGCGTATTCGACGAACAACACCGAATCGCTGCATGTACGTTGCATTTGCGTGTTTATTAAGACGCGAGGTGTTGGCGAAAGATAAAGGAACGAGACGGGAAAAAAGACAAAAAAAAAAAAGAAACGAATTCGACGAAAATAAACGGTATATCCCCTGGCATAGACGTGAATTTGATATATTTCCAACGTTGAAACGACGCCGCGAGAGGAGAGAGAGAGAGAGAGAGAGAGAGAGAGAAAGAGAGATCGTCGAGACGAAGAATTTAGTGTAACGTTCGACGACCTAATTCTTTGTTTTTTTATTTCCTTTTTTTTTTTTTCTTCTAATGAAATTTACTTTTGTTCGTGATAGACGAAATTTTACGAATCCGTCTTCTAGAAACATTTTTCCTCCCGTTCCTTTCTACTACGTCCTCGTGAAAATATATTTGTTCGCGTTAATATCGAAAACAATAGCGAGATAGCTGAGACGGTCG
Organism: Dolichovespula media; assembly: GCA_911387685.1. Classification (NCBI taxonomy): domain Eukaryota; kingdom Metazoa; phylum Arthropoda; class Insecta; order Hymenoptera; family Vespidae; genus Dolichovespula; species Dolichovespula media. The sequence continues at coordinate 5,471,955 of OU426865.1, forward strand.
TGTTAAATAGGACACCCTATATACACGTACACGTACGCACGCACGCATATATATATATATGTATATATACACACACGACGTTATGTATTTGCGTTGACATACGATAAAGGCTACGGGGTTAAGGAAATAAAAGCATTGATACGAAATGCGTGTCTGAAGATACGATATCTGACGGTCGGTAGGAATAATCGTCCTCTAACCGACCGATCGACCGATCGACCGACCGACCGACCGATCGGCCGTTCTTTACGTTTTTCGACATTTCTTCTTAATGTTAACAGAAATTATCACAGGTGATATATATGTATATATATATATATATATTCGGCGCCGGGGATATTAACACGGGAACGTTTGCGCGCCACGATAATTTTTTCGATACTTAAAAACGCGGAACAAAAAACAAGTGACGACACCTCCCGTTGAGTCAGTTTGAAAATAATCGACGAGAGCTAAGAGCTTCGCGTAGAAACGAATCTTTTCGATCGGATCTAAGTATTTGCGCGTACATACGTGTATGTACATTCAAACCGGACCTTCTTATTTAAAATATTTTCAATGCGTTTTAATGATACGAATAAAGGCGATACGGTCGAACGTAAATATAAAATTCTTTTTCATTTATCTTCTCTCTCTCTCTCTCTCTCTTTTTAATCGTAAGAAAAAATAATAATTGAAATCAAAAAATGCAAAGTGACTTTCCTCGCCCGTCCCGCCCTCCCCCTCATCCTACCGCACCGCACCTCTCGTTCTTTCGTATTATCGACTCGTATAACTCGTTCAACTCGTTATCGAAAGTACGTATCGTAAGTAAATCATTTCGATTGATTGTAACTTTGGTATGTATCCGCCATTGGCATTCAATTTAATAAAATATATACGGCAATAAATATACAAATGTATGTATGTATGTATGTATGTATGTATGTATGTATGTATGTATGCATGTATGCATGCGTGTATGCATGTATATGCACGTATGCACGTGCGAAGTGTATATACGTACGTGAAACAGTCATCGTTTCGAGGAAAAAGAAATTTGCAAGTCTCCTCACGGACACTTTATGAATCGCCGCTCCGACGGACTATATATATATATATATATATATATATATATATATATATATATATATATATATAAATATTATTATTTTCCTCTTAGCTAGCCTTTTCTAAGTGGATAAAATTATGCTCGAAAATGCGCATGTATCTATATTTATATGTTTACATATATACATATATGTACGTATACGTATGATATAAAACTATCAATAAACTTTCTAATCGAGATCTCTCGGTCTTGGTCAATTATACTCGAAAAATTTCGAAACGTCCTAAATTACGATCGGTATCGCAGATTCGAGATGTGAACAATTTTCAAAGCGCGCCAAAGAAAGCGAATCTCCTTTCGAATCGCGTTTATTAGAAGAATTTTTATTAACTTTCGCGGACTAACTCCGAAGGCAACGACGCTTGCCTCGTTAGATACGTACGTACCTACGTACTTACGGCGTTAAAAACTCTACGTTGGCTCTATTTATTAACACTTTTTATGCGCTTTGAAGAAAAAAAAGAGAGAGAGAGAGAGAGAGAGAAAAGAAAAAACATTGATATCGCGTGCAACCGAGAGATTCGATCTGATATCGACTATAAAATTTGGTTTTTACTAAAAAATTGAATTCGCGCGAAAATCTCTTCTAATTTGCTATTGCTTTTATCTTCTTTCGTTTTTTTTTTTTTTTTCTTTTTTATATATATATATTTAAATACATATCGAACATAAGAATAAAGCCGTGACAATAATAACGGATAGTTATGTTCAAGGTAGAGATTCATTGTGATGAATCATACGAAGTGGACACAGTTCCTCGTATTGGTCTAAGACACGATTAGAATATTTAAAATTCGTAGATTTAATATGAGAAAGAAAATTTAGATGGATAGATAGATAGATAGATAGATAGATAGATAGATAGATAGATCGAAAGTGAGAGATAGAGAGAGAAGGGGGAGGGGAGAGTAGAGTGGGTCAGAGTACCTCTCTCTCTCTCTCTCTCTCTCTCTCTAAGGGCTCGGAACAAAGACCGGTTCTCGTATGAAGGTCACTAGTTCAATGGCGCCTATATACGCCGAGAGAAGCTCCTTGCCGAAGGCCGTTTCACTTTCGTCGAAGGCTACCAAAAACCGTTTCGAACGTCTCCTCGTCTTCTATTTGGCCGATCCACTTGCACTTTCCTGTCGTCAGGTTTAAGGCTACTTTGTTAAAAGAGAAAGAGAGAGGGGGAGAGAGAGAGAGAAGGAGAGAGAGAGAGAGATCATTCGTCGATCGGTTAAGCAACATATATATATATATATAATATGTATATATAGAAAGAATCGGTATCTTTGACGATACGAGATAAAAAGAAAGTGTATCATCGTTCGTCTATCTTACGACGATAAAATGTCGAAAGATCGTTTTTAAGGGCATCGTCGAATAGATTAAATATCACGTAGAATATATATGTCGTTATTTAACATGTGCAATAGTAAATATATATATATATATATATATATATATTATCCTCGTTCCCGAAGAAAATTATATTTATAAGAAGGATATCGATTAAATGGATTATGCATATCGATAATATTGTATACCGATAATTCCGATAAAATAGAAAACTGATACAGATGTGGGATGGCTTCGAAATTAAATATATATATATATATATATATATATAAACATATTGTTGTTTACTTTCGAGAAGATCGAAAGGAAAAGTAAAATCGAGGAGAGTTCTTCCATAATATAGAGTTAAAAGCAAAGAAAGAGTTTCGCTTTCTTCTTACGGCGACTGTCACGCGACTCATGGTGTTACCTCTCTCTCTCTCTCTCTCTCTCTCTCTCTCTCTCTCTCTCTCTATCTATCTATCTATCTATCTCTTTCTTTATCTCTCTCACAGCGAGTTTTCAGGACCCCCGGTGATCGCGATCCGGTTTCTCTCGAAAACTCTCCTTTGCGTTCTCGTTTTCATTCGAACGATCGCCATAGGTACGTTCTCGTGGAGATCGAAAGTGGAGAACGCTTTGGCTCGCTCGGTGACCTCACCGAGTCGAGTAAGGTCATTGAACTTTCCCTCGTCGAAAGTGGACGCGGATATTCTCTCTCTCTCTCTCTCTCTCTCTCTCTCTTTCTCTATTTATGTCCGTCTGCCCGTCTATCGGTCGTTACGCTTTTCTGATCTCGAAACGTGTCTCTATTCTCGAAAGTGATTTCACGTTTTATCTTTTGTCCGATACGTAAGGACGGTTCTTACGCGGAAAAAAGGAAAACGAGAAAGAGAGAAAAAATGATAAAAGTATTGCATCGAATTCAAGAAGTAATACCTAACTGTAACCTAAATACTTGAGCAGTTTTTCTTTTTTTTTTTTTTTTCTTACTAAACGATACCAATTCGTTCGAGAGTTCTTACGATTTTTAAATATTATCATTATCGTTATCGTTATCGTTATCGTTATTGTTATTGTTATTATTATTATCATGATTATTATTATTATTATTATTATTATTATTATTATTATTATTATTACCAAAGACGATATCTAACGTAATAATGAGAGATACGCTTTTACAGAAACAAGATCAGTATCATCGTTCTTCCCGGTAATATAATAAAATGGATTCTCGTTTATGATCGTTTAGATCCCGATACGATCGTGTATCGTTTAAAAGCCCATATCACCAGAAGGTGAGTCGTTGTACGTGTACGTGAAACAAGGAAGGCTTTCTCCAAGACGACCTTGAGAGCCGGTGGTGCTCGCTTCCAGCCTCGAAGCTACGTGAACTTGAACCAGTCTCGGTTGCACTCGGCGGTTTCTCCGTTGCACTCGAGGAGGAGGAGGAGGAGGTGCGCGTTCGTTCGTTCGTTCCCTTACCTTGAAAATGTATTTTCGTGTCTCTCTCTTAATTTTTCATTACATTCGTACGATCATTTTAACTCGATCTTAATAACGACCACGTACCATCAGAGATACTTTATTTTGTTATCTAAATATATATAAATATATATACAAATATACATACATACATACATACATATATATATATAGATATATATATATATATATATATATATATATATATATATATATATATATATATATAGTTGGATGCATATATACATATACATATATTTACCCGCTGCGTACAGTTTACAGCGAGCTCTTAGACGAATTTACGTACTTACAAGAGAGACCAACCTCACCCTCTCTCTCTCTCTCTTTCTCTCTATCTCGAAATTCGAATGTCTGAAGGGTAGTAGGTATGCTTCGAAAACAGCAAGCGTGCAGAGGTATTCTGTAAATAGAGCAGCGAACACGCGAGGAGGAGACCTCCTTTGAGAGTAAACCGACCTTACTCTCTCTCTCTCTCTCTCTCACTCTCTCGTACTAACATGTCACATTCTCTTTCTCTCTTTCTTTCTCTCTCTCTCTCTCTCTCTCTCTCTCTCTCTCTCTCTCACACACATAGACATACACACAGAGAGAAAGAGAGAAAGAGATACACGTACACATACGTACGTATACTATATATATATATATATATATATCTCACTCTCCCCTTCTCTCTACGTTAACGCATAAGCTCTTTTCCCCCACTCCAATCCGAGGCTCGTTATCGCTCTGGTTTTACCCCTACCACGCTCGGGAGCACCGTCAACGTTCTTTCTCTATTCTAACTCATGCGTGCTATAACACGTCTTGTCCCTAACCTAATCCAACGAGAGACGGGCTGAGCTATACCCCGCTCCGCAGGCAGTCGCGCGCTCGTGCGCGCGCGCGCGCGCGCGCGACCGCCCGAGCGCGCTACATTCGGACCGGTTTGATATGATTCAGGTCCATCTAGATCTAAACAAGCTACGCGCGATCCACGTAATACGGCCATAGGAACCCCTGGTCCATCATCACGGTTCCTTTCCTACCCTCTCTCTCTCTCTCTCACACACACACACATACACATACACGCATACTCTCTGTCTCTCTCACTCTAGTTTAGTCCGCCCGACCACTCCGCGTATCATTACAATAAGATTTTCTTTTTCGTTTATTTTCTTTTTCTATCTCTTTCTCTATTTCTCTATTCTCTCTCCCTCTCTCTCTCTCTCTCTCTCTCTCTCTCTCTCTTCTTTATTCCATTTCTTCTTCTTCTTCTTCTTACGGTTAAATGCATACGTATATATATTTATTTGTCTCCTTCTCTCGTAATTACGCAATTTTATATATATATATATATATATATATATATATAACGTACTCTTTGCAAAAAAATATGTATATATATATATATATATATATTCTAATACGGTCTGCGTAGCGATAATGAATATTGATTTCTTTTTTTTTGTTTGCCTTCATTCCTCGACATTTTATTAAACATTGCGTTATAAACTTACGATCGGATAGGAACGGATATCGATATGGTCTTTCTTTTTCTTTCTTCTTCTTCTTTTTCATCCTCTTCTTCTTTCCGTTCCTTTCGTATCCGTTCTTTTCCCCCTTCGGACGATTAAGCAACTAATACTCTAACGCGTCATCTCTTATCGTGCGACAATGGGATTTAAATGCGTACCAGGGATCAGACGAGAAATAATATTGATATAATGTTAATATATTCGTACGATGCCTATATCCTATCACTCGCTCCATCCTCTACCAGCTCCCGTCCCCACTGCCCCCCTTCTACCATTCAATATACCAAAGTTCGAAAGCTTACGAGGAACGAGAGAACGACGAGCGTTCACCGAAATTATTATGTTTGCAGATGACGTGGCTGACGTCAGTCAGTCGACATTTCGATAGAGAGAGAGAGAGGGAGAAGGGGGGTGGTGGGGTTCGGGGCGGCCACATCGATAGGAATCAACAACGTTTCTTTATACGGCGATACTCGAAAAAGAATCAAGTCGATATAAGCGCGTTAAATGCCATGACGGCATTAGGCGGGGTAAGTGGGGGGTGGGCCATCGTCCCATTAAATCTGTGTCGCTCGCGTTGACAAAAATTTTTCGATCGTTTTTAACTCTGGGAGTGGGTGGGTGGGGGAGGTGGGAGTTTGGAGATTTCGCAACGTGCGTACGCGAATACGACGCTCTAGACGATCTCGAACGCGAGAATGTTTTCTTTAGGTTTTGGATCGACTTAACGCCAAACGAAGTTACAAAACCTGCGTTTACCGGTCGTCTTCGTTCGGAAGATGTAGAAGAAGAAGAAGAAGAAGAAGAAGAAGAAGAAGAAGAAGATGAAGAAGAGAAGAGAAATCCTTGACCTCTCACGATCGACCTAGAGTGAACCCTAGAGATCGGAGGAACGTTTCTACTTACAATACGTTTGGACTCTTTAAAAATATAATAATAAAAAAAAAATATATATATCGAATGGAAAAGGATTAATTTGATAACCATTAATATCGAACTCATTAAGTTTAATTCGTTTCGCAAAGATGTTCGTATTGGAGGAAGAGGGTTGGGAGGTAGGTAGGGAGGGTACGATCCCTTAAAGATTAAGTGACTCTCGTCTAAGTCCCTTTCTTCGATCGTCGAACTAGTCCCTATTTTAATATCTACGTTAAGCGCAACGACAATACGATATTTCTTTTTTTTTTTTTTTTTAAGAATTTTTTCAAAGATTTTTCTTTCTTTTCCTTTTGTTTCTTTCTTTTTTCGAAAAATATCTATCTATACATCGTCCGTGCAATATTAAGATAGAACATAGGCGATTGAAATGTACGATGCATCGTACCAAAGATTCCCTTATTTTAAGATTATTAATATTATTATTATTATTATATATTATTATTATATTCTCGAAACGGTTTAGATTTGAAGAAAGAAAAGCTTTTTACATTTGCGACGATTTTCACGGATGATCTTCCTTCTTCTTCTTCTTTTCTTTCTCTCTTTCTTTCGTTCAACTTCGAGAAGATTAGGATAATATTCTTTGAGACAATATCCCATTACGATTCTGTAAATTTCGACCGCAGGAGCGATTAAAAAATGTACAAAATTGTCTGACTCGGCGATCAGCAGACGCGTAAGTTTGAGTTTGACGGATATCGATATTGGATCGATTCGACGGCGGCTATCGACGGCGGCTATCGGCGGGCTGTTTCGATTTTGAAATTGATTCCCGGGTTCAAGTTCCAACCAGAGATAAAGAGAGAGAGAGAGAGAGAGAGAGAGAGAGAGAGAGAGAGAGAGAGAGAGAGAGAGAGAGAGAGAGAGAGAGAGAGAGAGAGTAGGACGACGTCCTTCTCCTACGTCGATTCTATTCGATTCGATTCGATTCGATTCGATTCGATCGAATCGAGTCGGATCGCGAAGTGGGAGCCGCTGGCTGGTAGATACGTCGTTGCATCGAGATGGATGGATGGTCGGTCATGGTGAGAGAGAGAGTGCGTCGAGAAGCGAGGGGTTGCGGGGGCTGATCGATAAAAGCGGCGGCGGTCGGGTTCACGAGCCTCATTCAAGGACAAGGCCACGTGATAGCGGCCGCGCATACGCGCTCGCGCATTCGACCACCCGTGCCTATCGCGGAGCGCCGTTTCGACTCACGATCAGTGCCGTATCTAGAAACCCCGACGTCGGGGAGTTGGGCCCCGAACCATCCTGTTCGTCGCTTGCTTTTTTCTATGGATACGTCTTTATTACAACTATTTCGTCTTTCTTTCTTCCTTCCTTCCTTCCTTTTTTTATTTCAATCCGATCGCCGACTGTATTAATTTTTTTTATATTATTTTTACACAATCATGATATATATATATATATGTGTGTGTATGTATACGTGTGTGTATACGTGTGTGTATGTGTGTAATAAACGACATAACGAGCGTTGAATCGTTTCTACTATTCGATCGATCTTTTCTATCTGCGTTTCGTCAATAACCTTCGTAGGATATCACTGAACAAATACATTCGACGAGTGATCGAAGATAAAGAAAAAAAAAAAAAAAATAGAAGAAAGAGGAAAAAAAGTTTGATAGGTGGGAAGGGTTCGACGTACGTAACGATACTGTCCTGGTCGAGCCGATTATTCGTAAAATCTGTCTACCCAAACATACCAATACTTTTCCGTACTCGTGTTGTTCCACTTTCGTCGACTTGGCTCGCTCGACTCCTACTCTTCGTAATTTCACGAGGGTAACGAAATCAAATATTTTTTACTAATTTACCGATCACGTGACTGCGTAAGAGCGACTGCTCGATTACTATTAAATCTTTCTCTAATAACAGGAATCGGGGAGAAACGGGACGGGGGAGGGAGGGCCGAGGGAGCGAGGAATTTATCGTTCGGTAGCCCAAGGAATTCGATATATCGGTCCGACCTACGAAGAGACAATTTTTTTTAGGTTAGGTTACGGAATGAAAAAGACGAAGAAAAAAGAAGATGGCCGAGATTATACCTAAAACCATATATACACACACACACCCCACATATATATATATATATATATATATATATATATATATATATATAGTAATAAAATAAAGTCGTTGGACTTGCTCGTTTTCTCTCTCTATCTCTGTCTCGCTAAAGGAGAATAGAGAGAATGTCAGTCAGGAGTGTTAATAAGGACCGGGCTAAGAGAAAGAGAAAGAGAAAGAGAAAGAGACAGAAGAAGAAAGAGAGAGAGAGTGAAAGAGTGGGGTGGTAAAGGGGGAAACGAATTTTCGAAGAGAAAAAGGAGGGAGGTCGGTGAGTCGTAGAGGGAGGGATAGGGAGGAAAACAAAGGGGGGAGGGGAAATTCGTGAGCTCGCTAGGAGATCTCTACGGGTAATCGTGGCGTGGGGTCAGTGTAGTGGTTGTGCGTGCATATCACGCAGCAAGTTATGTAGAAGAGAAAGAGAGAGAGAGAGAGTCTCTCGTGTCATACATACAATAGTCACGCGCGCACAAACGTACACACACGCACGCACGTACGTACGTACGTGCATTATGCGTCACACATGACACGTATGTACGTACATACGTCATACATATATCCATACGTACCAACATACATACATACATAGTAAATAAGTAAGTAAGTAAGCAAAGTACGTGAGCTCGAACGTCGAACGTTATAGGTCGGGGCTCTAGCTCTCGCTAGCCGAGATCGAGAACGAGAGCGAGACCGAACACGACGAACACATACGAAAGTACACGAACGAACGAACGAACACGTACGAACGTATTACACGAACGAACGAACACGTACGAACGAATACGACCGAACGAACGAGAGTGTGGTGGGGAGAAGGGCGGTATGATGGCAAAGAGGGTGGGAGGGAGGGAGGGAAAGTGAGGTAGGTAGGTAGGTAGGTAGGTTGGTAGGTAGGTTGGGGAGAGGGGTAGGGAGATGTAGGGAGGCAGAACGCAAAGCAGACGCGCTTATGCACGGCGGAATCGGTCGTCCTCGTCGCGTCGGTCGCGACTCGGACGACCACCACTCTCCGATCGGCGCGCACTCTCACTTTCGCCGGCGCCGATGACGGTACTCCTCGTCGTCGGTTTCGTCGTAGCCGCCCGCGCACGAGGACGAACGACGTGACTAAATACATACATACACACATACATACGTACATACATACATATATATATATTTTTGTTCTCTTTCCTCTTTTCTTCGCTCGTACATTATATCGTTTAGTTTCGTCGTTTCATTGTACTTATTACGTGAAGGAGATCAAGAAAGGAAAAGAAAACGAGAGAGAGAGAGAGAGAGAGAAATAGAGATAGAGACTAAAGTAGAAAGGAGATAGAAAGACAGGTTAACGAGTAAGCAAGCGCATTCTTTTTTCTGTACATTTTTTTCTTTCTTTTTTTTTTTTTTTTTTTTTTTTTTAATTATCAATGAAGTTTTTATTGTTTCTTTTTTTCCGCCCACGGGTAGAGCGGGGATCGGTGAGGGTCGATAGGAGAACGACGAGGTATACTCATTAGTGATATCGTAAGTTTCTATAAGAACGTCCTTCGTGTAATCGGATGCGAGATTTTTTCTTTTCTTTTTGTTTTTTTTTTTTCTTAAAGTGATCGTTACAAAAAAGGAAAGAAAAGGAAAGGAAAAGATAAGAAACGAAGAATATTAGCGTTAACTCGTGGACATATACATATATATATATATATATATACACATACATATACATATAAGACGGAGAGAAAGAAAGAAAGGGATTGGTGAGGGGGTCGGAGGGGAAAGCGAAAAAATTGGGTTTAAAGTCTGATATAGGTTGTCGTCGATTGGTAAATCACGTGAGAAAATTCGTGGATAGTGGGGGGTTATTATTCGCGTTCGGCAAAGAGAAG
>OU426865.1:5484776-5487276 GCA_911387685.1 Dolichovespula media
CGTGGTCAGTTCTACTTCGAGCATGAGACCACCTCCTCCTCCGCCACCTCCGGCACCTTCCTCGAGAGGCGGCAGGTCCTCCGATCCCAAGGGACACCACGAGGAACCTACCAGCTCGATACCCGATCTCGGTGAGTAAAGTATTTTTATATACAATGTGTGTTTGTGTGTGTGTGCGTGTGTGTGTGTTTATGGTGTGTGAGACATATACTCGCGACACACACACACACACACACACACACACACGTCCGTTAATGTATTACAACGTATTTTTCAACGTTATTTCGATCGTACGCAGTCGCATATACGTTTATACGTATGTGCGTTTCATTATACTCTTACGTCTTTACCGATCGATCACGTTTTTATCTTTTTTACTTCATTTTCTTCTTTTTTTCTTTCCTTTCTCTTCGAAGATCACGTAGGATACACGTTCGACGGCGATATATCAGGCTGCCTCCTTTGATAATGATTCGTTAATTCGTAATTTAAACTTACATTCTTTGGGACGATGTTCGTCGCTTAGGATGGTGAGGTAGATAGGTTGGTTGGTAGGGTGGGACGGAAGGTGGTAGGGTATCGAGGAGGGGAATAACGTATTATAAAATCGTCGCATAGCTCTCTTTGTTCTTCGTTAGAGAGAGGTTCCTTTTCACGAGCCGTTGCTCATACTTACTTCGATCGCTTCTTCAACACAGGATCGTGTTTCTTCTCGGAAGCGCGTGTTTCCGATCGTCCATCGCGCACATATTGGCCAGTCCACCGGGAGGAAAGGCATTTCATGGTCAAAATTAATAACAAAATTAATAACGATATATATATATATATATATATATATATATATATATGTATATGTATATAAAATCTTCAAATTGTTTATTCGATCGTTCCCACATAAATTCGTTTATTTGAGATATCGTACGGGAAAAAAAGAAAAAGTATCTTTCACGATGCAGGAGGCCGTGCTTTCGCCAGGACGAGAGAAATATTATAAACGGGACTTTACGTTGTTATCGACCTGTTCCATGATCTAATAATACAAACAAATTAGCCTTTGATTTTTATCTTCCAAACGTTATCTACATACATATCTTATCGCGTACGTCTTTAATATCTTCGATTTCATCGAAATTTTTTATTGAGGCGCGAAGGAGGCGCGGGGGGAGTGGGAGAGGGGTGGAGCGATTCTCGTCGTTTGACTGAACGAGAGAGAGAGAGAGAGAGAGAGAGAGAGAAAGAAAGAAATAAAAACATTCCTATTTCGAAACGCGAAAATTTCAGAAAATTGTATCACGCGAGAACTATGATAGCCAAAGGAATACAAAAAGAAAAAAAGAAAAAGAAAATGATCATAATCCAGAGAGAGCAACGGTGACTCGCGTTGTCATCGTCTTTGTTCTTTTGTTTTATCGTTTTTTTTTTTTTTTTTTTTTTAAATATTTTTTTAATTTTTTATCGTTCCCATCTTCCTCAAAGTTTCACGCCTTTTCTATCCTCGGGAGTTCTCCAAAAACATTACCTTGCCTTTTAACGTGCGACCGTAAACACTTGACACGGGTTTAAGGTCAAAAAGCTAACGCGAAATGTTCGGGGGAGGTGGGGAGGAGGAACGGAGCTCTCTCTCTCTCTCGGCCCTGTCCGAATGCGTTCCACGAAATCCAACGAAGTGTGTTAAGTCCCCTCCCCCTCCGGTCTCTTTCTTCTCCATCGAAATGACACGAATAGACGAGAAAAATATGTGGATCGAAATGCGAAGGTCGAATGCAAATTCGTATTTATATGCAAGCGTGTATATATATATATATATATATATATATATATATATATTTAAATATTTGAGAATGAGAATAGTAGAAGGACATCGTACGTTACGAATTTTTCGAAAGGAGTTTTTCCGTCCAACAACCGGCTTTATATGACTTTCGAAGGGCAAGGTAGAAATTTTTCTTGTGTTTCTTTCACTTTTTTTTTTTTTTTTTTATATACGACGTCACTTTCAGTTCAACAAGTTCTTGATGCGTTCGTTAAAAAAAAAAAAAAAGAAAAAAAAAAATTGATACGCGCCAGTTTCGCAGCAATGTGTCGATAAGAATAATTTGTAATATTCGATTTTGTACGTTCCAGCCTAAAACAAGTTAGTTTCTCTTTATTGGGTTATTATTCCTTTTCTTCTTCCTTCTTCTTCTTTTTCTTTTTTTGCTTTTTCTTTCTTTCTTTTCCAAAGTGGAAGACACTCGTAATTAATAAACCTACGTTACGTCGTGCAATGTAAATTGTTTCCTTCAGAAGATCATCATTCGTATCGTACGTAAGTACATACGTGTTTTCAAGTTCATTTGAAGAATCTAATCGATACAGGGAATAATAGTTTCTTTTTTAATTAATTAGTTAATTAATTTTTTGTTCTCTTTTGATACAGGATAGGATAATTATACTAATATATATACATACACGCGTTGTGTCAAAGAATTCGATCGACGAGCACTAAAGATAAGTCGTA
>OU426865.1:5497276-5502276 GCA_911387685.1 Dolichovespula media
CCCCTCTCCGCCGTCTCAACAGCCCCTGCCACGTTGCAACCCGCTAGACGAGCGCGCCGAGTGTTTGCCTAGGCGCATCCATCCTTCCCTCGCGCGCGCGCCCGGCTTATCGCATTTCGTTGGAGCATAGAAATTTTCGTGACAATCGATCCCTCCTCCCACCCTCTCCCCACCACTCTCTTCTCTCCCTTTCTCTTTCTCCTTTTCTATTTCTTTTCCTTTTCCTTTTTCTTCCTTTTCCTTTGCTTGTTATTTCTTTCTTTCTTTCTTTATTTTTTATTTTTATTTTTACGCTTAACGCTTTTGATTAATAATCCCTTTTAAAAACGATTATCAACGTGATCGATCATTCACGGTAATATTTGTGTAAGGTTATAAGCGATATTACCTATGGCTATATTTTCATAAGAATGAATTTCATTCTTGAGATATAATAAAACGATAAGGTTTCATGTTACGAAGGTAGACGGGGGTTTTATTTTTAATGCTGTACGAACACGAACGAACGTAGTTAATGTCTCTTCACGTTGGAGTAACGTTCAGGCAAATCCGGTGTGCGTTGTTACCGGGATATCGAGGAAAGTCGTAGGTAGACGGAGAGAGAGAGAGAGAGAGAGAGAGAGGGAGGGAGAGGGAAGGAGAGAGAGAGAGAGAGAGAGAGAGAGAGAGAGAGAGAGAGAATTTTTATGGCGCCTGAAACGCTTCTGGTTCTTTCCAAGTCTCTTTCTCTTGCACGCGGTTGGTCTATATCATCTGGTTGGTGGTACGGAGTGGTGGTATGGGGGAGGGTGTGAGTAAGTCGAAACAACCCTCTCTGTCCTTTCCTTCCTTCGACGAGTTTCGAGAAACGTCTCTCACCCCTTGCCAGTGTCTCCACTGGCAACATTACTAGCAGTAATAGCACTACTACTATCGCGAGCTTTTCCCTCTCCAATCTAGACGAACATTGGGTAGAGAGGGAGGATAGAGAAAGATAGGGAAAGATAGAGAGAGAGAGAGAGAGAGAGAGATATGGAAGAAGAAAGGAGAAGGGATAGGAGAGGAGGAATGGTAGAAGGGGCTGTTACCGTCGGCGCTTCCGACGGTCGACGACGATGCCATTGCACTGCACTGGGTGAGGGTCATTAATCCGAGCAAGGCGAGCCGGTGACCTCGGCGCCAACGCCCGGAATCGATCCGAACCCCCTCAGACACAAGGGGTGCAATGCACCCACCGTCTATACACCAACTCTCCTTTTACCACTCAAGAGAGAAAGAGAGAGAGAGAGAGAGAGAGAGAGAGAGAGAGAGGAAGAGAGAGAGAGAGAGTGCAGTCTGTGTTTATGCCGACAGAGGGACGCTCGTACCACCTTAAAATTACGTGCCTTACAAATTCGTACGTACGTTCTCATTCCTATAATTCGTAAAATGTAACGTATGTATGTAGTTCCGTCGAAAGAGATGGCATTTGCCATTCTTGATTATTTTTTCATCCTGGAGGATTTGTAAATTAGGCGTAAATGTTCTATCGTGTGTTACTTCCTCTCTTTTACCTCCTTTTTCTTTTCTTTTCTTTTCTTCTTTTTTTTTGAATTTCAAGAAAACCCTACGTATGGTAATTTAACGTGCGCCAATAGAGATTCCCTTTTTTTTTTCTAATTGTCGACGCGTCTCTATCGTCGGATCATAGATGGCTCTCGTAAAACGGGCCCAGAACTGACCCTTTCGAAAAAAATTGATGTACGCCCTTGCCGCCAGATGTCGATAGAAGATCGAAAATCAATTTCTTCCGGGTCGCTTTGGGTGGTTAATATTTGTACGATATGGAATTTTTGGATCGAATACTTTCTACACGTGGTATTTCTTTTTGTCATTACCGTTATTCCGGTAAAGACAGACGACGTGTATAAAATAAGACACGCGATTTTCATTTACGGACGGCGGTGGTATTACGTTGATATACTAATTTTGAACAAACAAAAAAAAAAAAATAAAAGGAAAGAAAAAAAAAAATAAAATAAAATATTCCTCCCATTAATTTTGCACGTTTGAAATTATATTCAACGTGATTTATATCAACGGTTAATGAATACCAATCTTTTCGTAGCAATCTAACGAGATATGGCTTTTTATTATGACAATTTGTTACGTTCCTTACGCAATACGTACATATACATATACATATATATATATATATATATATATATATATATATATATATATATATATATATATATATATATATGTATATGTATCCCTCCCTTCCTTTCTTACTCATTCTTATATAAAGGTCTTCGGTTACATATAGGACGCGTGTTCTGCGATTATTCTTGGCAGATGCGTCTTACGCAGCTTCCCTCGTAATACGCATCTCGATTTGATCGGTTACAGGACCGTTTCGTTATGTATCCGTGAATTACATAAATCTGTTTTGCATTATTACAGAGGGAATATCGTTATTGGAGCGGGAAATCTACACCCTGTCTCGGGAAAATTTTCAACCCGATAGAATTTGTCCGAAAATCCTTTCTTCTTATCTATTTTTGTTTTGTTTGAAAATTTTCAACCCGATAGAATTTGTCCGAAAAATCTTTCCTCTTATCAATTTTTGTTTTGTTTTCTTTTAATTGGAACCTAAACAAGATTTCGTTTCTCTTTCTTCTTTCTCGTTAAGGCTTAAACTCGCGCGTTCGTTATTTTTAAACCTAAAAATCATCTTGCCGGTATACGATACTCTTCTTCTCGAGTTTCTGCAAGGTGGTCGTACGCATTAATCATACGTTATCACGATTTACTTTAACTCGAGCTTGTTCCGTTATTAATTTACAGATCGTCCGATTAAATCGTTCTTCGTGCATGCTCGCGCGCGCGCGTTTGTCTATATATATATATATATATATATATATATATATATATATATATATATTGTACACACACACACACACACACACACACACACACACACACACACACACACACACACACACACACACACACACACACGCGCGCGCGCGCGCGCGCGCGCGCGCGCGCGCGCGCGCGCGTACTTACGTATGTATATGTAAGAGACTACCGTCCCCTTATATCAGGAAAATAAATTATCTTCTTTTCAATTTAATCCATTATACGTCTCAACTCATGAATATTAACATTTATATGAGCTCCGATAAGTGCAAACCTATCGTCGTATAGAATCAACCGAGTGATTTTTTTTCCCAATTTTTCAAGAACCACGTAACTTGTCAATTTTGGTCATTTTTATTCGGTTAATTTTACTTTTCAGATTTTCGTATATATCGTGCATTATTTCGGATGGTTTCGACCGTGGGAAAGTCTCGAGAAAGGGGTTGTTTCTTAAATGTTATGGATGGTTGAGCACCTACGCTCTGCTCTCTCTCTCTCTCTCTCTCTCTCTCTCTCTTTCTCTCTTTGCCTTTCAACCCTCCATCATTTTTTCCTTTCCAAGATCCTAGCAAACTTCACGAACAAAGAAGATCACCCTTCCTTCGCTCGCGTCTCTCCAACGATGTGTGTTCAATATCGCACATCCTTTTCTTCTCCTTTACCTGTACGTCATTATGAATTAAAAAAAGGGAAAAGAAACAAAAAAAAACAAGGGGGAACGTTAAACAACAATTTTAATACAAATTCGTCGCAAATGAATCTAAGAGATCTCTCTCAATAATTTTAGTTTAATTCTTTATCTTCCACGTCGTTTCCTTTCTTTCTTTCTTTCTTTCTTTTTGCTTTTTTTTTTTCTTCTTCTATTTTTTGTACTTTCGCATGACATTCCTTTATCAATTTTTTTTCTCTTCGTCTCTGTTCATTCTATTTAGATATGTATACATATATACATATATATATTCTTTTTTTGTTTTTTTTTAATTATTACGTTCATTCTCACTTTCATTCCTTTACACCCATTCAAATCGGGACACGCATAATTTCGAGTATTATTATTAAGAAAACAATTTCGTTTGGTCGATAACGTTACGAGGAAATTTCGTTTTAATGTCGGCCTCTGTCCTCCCAACCTCCCCCCGTCTCACCACACTCCAGCTCACTCCACCCATAGTAAGACATAAATTAACGTGAATTCGACGAAAGGACGAGAAAGAGAAAGAGTGTGTGTGTGAGAGAGAGAGAGAGAGAGAGAGAGAGAGAGAGAGAAGAGATTCGTGATGGAAACCAGGAAACGCCGTCGTGTATCGAAATTATTGAAATTATTTTCAAAGTGACAGGAGCCACGTGCTTCGTTCTATCGTATATCACGTGCCCAGTCTAGAACCGGATGCCGTGATGGATTTAATGTCGGATACCAACGTCGGTAGTGCGTCTTCGTTCTCTCTCTCTCTTTATAAGAATGAAAGAGAGATAGAGAGAGAGAGAGAGAGAGAGAGAGAGAGAGAGAGAAAAGCAATCTGTTCGATACCTTCGTTTTTCTTTTATATTTCTTATTTATTTCCTCCTTTTCTCTCTCTTTTCATTTTCGTCTTTTTTTTTTTGTCTTCTTTCCCTTTTTTTCTTTTTTCGAAGAAGAAAAGAGTCGGAACTTTTGAACACTGCTTATATCTTTCCTCTTAATACCTGTCCATTAGTTTTAGAAACGATGATTCACCTGTCGTCGCACGTAGAAGAGACACGTGCCCTGGTTTTTCTTTCCTTTCTTTTTTCTCTCCTTCTTTCTTTCTTTCTTTCTTTCTTTTTTCCCCTCCTTAACATCGTACTATATTACATATACACGTTTGTTGTACGTACGAACACGAGAGATACGCGCCGTTCGAGCATATTCGTCGCTTCGATCCACCTCGTTTATCTCGTTAATTTAATATTTTGCAAACGACAAAAAAAAAACAAAAAAAAACAAACAAAACAACAAGACGAGAGGAGAGAAAAGTATTAAGTGGACGGTTTTGCAATTGCGGTTAATCGTTTATACTCGATGGACAACCAACGGAAATTCGTCGAGAACGTTTAACCACGTTTATTTTCATTTTCTTTTTCTTTCTGTTTTTTTTTTT
>OU426865.1:5507276-5512276 GCA_911387685.1 Dolichovespula media
TAGGAGGGATGAGGTAGGATGACGGGGGGTGGGGGTTAGTTGCCAAGGAAACGTTTCTGTTTACCACTCCCGACCTTGGCCACGTCGAAGCGACAACCCTCGTCGTACTATTTCGATTCTCGGTCGCCCTTTTTTTTCTCTCTCTCTCTCTTTTTTTTCTCTCTCCTCCTCCTCTTCCTTCCCACCTAATCTCACGACCTCCTTCGAGAAAATATACGGAGGCTTTACGAGCAACCGTTCTTTTTCTCCTTTCTCTCTCTCTCTCTCTCTCTCTCTTTTTTCTTTTTTCTTCTCTCTTTTTTTTTTCCCCGAACACTTCATATCGCGCCTTGATGACCGATTAAGTAATTCGTTGTCGTGAATAATATCGAGCGGCGTTCGATTATTAATCGAGCGATGGACTGATTGAAAAAAAGAAAGAGAAATTTTAGGTAGATGAAATTCATATTCTATTTCGATCCTCGAGGCGACGAGGTTACGTTTTCTTTTTTTATTTATTTTTTTTTTTTTTTCATTTTTCTTCATTTTCACTTTTCTTTTTATTTTCTCTCTCATTCTTTCTTACAAAGAACGAAACCCAGTGCAATGAACGAGGATCGAAACGAATCCTCGTCGATTTGTCATACTTCTTCAATACGATAATCACCATTTCTCTGAAGTTAGTTGGATCAAAACGTTCGACCTTACTTACGTCGGATATAAACGGCGGACGAGAAGTTAAGATTACGTTTAACGTATTCATTTCGTTAACGTTGGTACGATTAGAATGGAAAATCGTATCAGAAATTCGTTAATGAAAAATCCTCGTTCATATTCTCCACGAGAGAGAGAGAGAGAGAGAGAGAGAGAGAGAGAGAGAGAGAGAGAGAGAGAGAGAGAGAGAGAGGAACGTAGAGAAGTGAGGATAAAATCGAGCGAGAGTAACTAACAAAGTAAATAACCGAAAGCAAGTAAGTCGTTATGTACGTGCATATCGGAAAGTCGAAAGTTTCTTTTTTCATTTTTCGTTTATAAAGGATCGCACGTTCTTTTTCCTGGGGTTGTTCATGTTACTCTTCCTTTCCTTTGTAAATTTTACGAGGGGGGTGTAGGGAATGGAGGGGAAGAGAGAAAAGATAGGAAGAAGAAGAAGAAGTAGAGAAAGAATAAGAATAAGAATAAGAATAAGAATAAGAAGAAGAATGTATTCCGAGTAAAATGAAATAGATTTACGAGGTTTTTCTCTGTTACGCGGGCAAAAGGGGTTTCGGACTAGTTAAATTATTAGTTATGTCAGTCGAGAGAACCTTGGAATAATTCGAAAACCCTTTTGGAGTAAAGGGTCGTAGAGTATGACAAGTAAAATTGCGGAAGGAAAGAGACAAAGAGAGATAGATAGATAGATAGAGAGGGAGGCAGAGAGAGAGAGAGAGAGAGAGAGAGAGAGAGAGAGAGAGAGAGAGAGAGAGATGGAGGGAAAAGAAAGTATAAAGACGAAACGCGTGGGAAGACGAGTGGGATAATAATATTAACAATAGTAGTACTTGTGGTGGTAGTAGTAAATCTAGATCAGTTTTGGTCCCTTTAGTTCTGGCGCAAGGTCAAAACCCTTTTCCGGTCTTTCCCCATCGTTTAAAAATCGTACCTACAATGTACCACTACTTACTCAACCGTCGTCGTCGTAGTCGTTGTTATTGTTATCGATATTGTCAAATAATCGAATAGAAAGACCTTGAATTTCTATGGGGGTCGGAGGGGGGAGGGGGCAGGGGGAGGCGTAGGGTAAGGGAAGAAGCTTATCGAAGAACTTGTCGAATCGCTGTGGGAAGGGTTTCCAAAAATTTGACGAAACCGAGTAAAGGGCTCCCAGGTATATTACGAACCCTATATACCTGCTTTTTCTATAAGAGAGATAGAGATAGAGATAGATAGATAGATAGATAGAGAGAGAGAGAGAGAGAGAGAGAGAGAGAGAGAGAGAGAGTATGCACGCATCATCCTCCTCCCAGCTGCGCTGCCCTTTTGCATTATCTACCTTTTGAATCATATTGCTAACATATCGTATAGTATCGTATCGTACCTTCGCATCCGTTTTATTTATATATCCGTAGTGAGTTTAAATAAAACCGATGTGTATAGTGAATGAAATTTTTCAGGGCGATTTTCAAAAAAAAAAAGAAAAAGAAAAAAACTTGGATCGATTTTTCCATCGTAAAGAAACGAGAACGTCGGAATGAATGAAACGGTTTGAACGACAGTGAGAGTTTCCTCTTCCTCTTCTTCTTCTTCTTCTTCTTCTTTTTTCTTTTTTTTTTTATAGAATTCTGCTCTTTCCCATCTTCTTTATAATAATAATAATTATTATTATTATTGTTGTTGTTGTTGTTGTTGTTGTCGTTGTTGTTAATATTAGTGTACTATACAGGTACATAATAATCAAAATTTTAAGTAGATCGGATTATTTATTTACATTAAAAATATAATCATGATAATAGTAACGATAATAATAATAATGATAATGATTATTATTATTGTTATGGATCTTATACCAATTGTAAAATATTCGTTCTAATGATAATCCTTTAATACAATTAAACAATAATTAACGTTCAAAGTAAACGCGCGTTACATTTTATATGTATCGTATCTAATAATTGATTTACTTTATATTACCCCCATAAAATACTTCATTCGTGGCGATGGACATTTACGATCGATATATCGTCGCTTATCGTTATTTCTCTTTTATCGAGGAAGACGAGTCATCGAAAAGAAAACAAAAAAAAAAAAAAAGGAAAAAAACAATTAAACTTCGTTATGGTAAAAAAGATTTCCTCGCGTGTGTGTATATATATATACACACACACACATATATTGTACGTATTTCGTAATGTTTGAGGTCGACGAGCGGGAGGACCAACGGTTTAGATTCTCTCGTTTATGTTAGCGCGATATTCAAGGCCGCTTCCGATCGTTCCGGGCATTGCATAAGATTCACGCTTGGTCACCGTGAACAAGCCGAGTCCAATAGGGCCAAATTCTTACTCAGGTACCGTAAATTTACGGTGGTTTATCGGTGTGAGTCCGAGGTCAGTACGTTTTTCTTCCTCCTCTTCCTCGTCTTTTTTCTTCTTCTTCCTTCTTCCTTCTCTTTTCATTTTTTTCTTTCACTTCCTTCTTCTCCCCTTTTTTATTTTACAAACAAACGCACTCACGCGCGAGTACGCAAACCCATTAAATACGCACGAAACTTTGCTTTGCTTTGCCATTCGCAGAAATGCAACCTTCCGTATAAACCAATAATGCTATTTATGTTTGCGAATCATTTGAGACCCCTCCACCTCCAACCTCCCACCTCCTATTTCTCCCTTAATATTTGATTTATGCGCTCCTTCCTTTATTTACGAGCTTAAACGAGCTTTCGCGCGGTCGCGCGAAAATATATAACCGTTATTTATCTTCCCGGAAATACTCGACGACGAAATATGTATATAAAACCAGACAGAGTTGGCTTCTTCAAGAGCAACTCTTTTCGCCTGTCTCCTTCTTCTTTCTTTTTCTTTTTTTTTTACTTTTCTTTACTTTCTTGTTTTTTTTTTTTTTTTTCTTTTCTTTTCTTTCCTTTGTCGTACCTTCAACAAGCAAACTCATTAACTGTCATAAAGTGTGTTTGATGTTTAACGTGACGCGTACGCATCATCGTTGACGACGCGCGTGGTTTTTTTTTTCTTTCTTTTTTTTTTTCCCCCTTTAAACGGAAGATCGAAGCCCATAGATAATATTTATTAATGTATTATAAAAATTATTCGTCGAATGAGATAACACCCATGGAAATATAGATTTTATTTAAGGATTACAGGGACGGGGGTGGATGGGAGGAAGGGGAAAGAAGCCGTACGATTTCGAGAGAGTAGAAAAAAAAAATATGGCGTCGAGTCGCGGTGAAGGGGAGGAGTGCGATGGTCGGGGGTGTGGAAGTGGGGTGGGGAGGTCCACGTGGGAGAGTAAAAGAGCGTAACGCGTGTATGGGTCTCGTATACGTTTCGCTTTCATTCAACGATCGTCTGGCCCACATAGACCGACGTTCATAGAGTTACTCGATTCTTCGTATTTACACGAGAGCGCGAAAATGCGCTCGCGCGCGTAAGCGAACGTACGAACGTAGGAACGAACGAACGAGAGAACGAACGAACGAACGAACGAACGAACGAGCGTTTAGAGTGCAACGGTGCAAAGACCTCGAAGCGCAGGACGATGCACTCGTCTCCGGCCTTGTCCCAGCTTCTCGGCAACCCTGACGAACTTGGATTCGTTCGATCGTTGTTCTAAATCCCAAATTTATCTCGATCATTCTTACGATAGACCGACCTTTCGATCACTCTCTCTTTCTTTTCCTTTCTTTCTTCCTTTTTCTATCTCTTTGGATGATTTTTATTTATTCTTATTCGATTCAATTTCGTTCGTCAATTAATTTGTCGAAAGAAAATAAAAATAAAAAATTTATATAAGTATGAATATTAATGATTATATATATATATATATATATATATATATATATCTAATTAATTATTTTTAGTAAAAAAAAAAAAAGGAACGACATTAAATTACACGTTAGGTACATTAGTTATATTTATATCCTAATCGATTTCATTATCCCTATCGTATATCATATCAACGTGGAGTTTATATTTGAGAAACGATCGAACGGTAATCGCGCGTTAATAATTTCGTCGTCGTAAAATTTCATAGAAAGAGAAAAAAAAAAAAAAGAAGAAGAAAAGTACCAAAAAGAGAAAGAAACAAAAGAAAACGAGAGAAACAAAACACGACGAAAGAAGAGAGAAAATGAATAAATAAATATTAATATGAATATTATAATCGAAAAAAGAAAGGAAAGAAATAGAGGGAGAAGAGAAGGTAAAAGTGCAATGCTCCTTGATAGTAAGGTTCAGTGCACACTCGACGTTCGATGCCACTGACCCATTAATACATATAAAGCTCGGTTTCCAACAGTAATTTGC
>OU426865.1:5517276-5524776 GCA_911387685.1 Dolichovespula media
TTATAGGGAGCTTTACGATGCATCTTGAACCCGTGCGCGCGCGCGCTCGCTCTCTCTCTCTCTCTCTCTCTTTCTCTTTATCTTTATCTTTATCTTTCTCTCTCTTTTTCTTTCCGTATTCGAAGTTCGAGCCAGTCGTTACAGGATATTGCTTTCGATTGTCGTTTTCTTATCTTGCTTCTTTCTTTTTCTTTTACAAAAGTCAAACAGAAAGATATCGTCCCTATGTGTACGTTTGTGTGTCTGTGTTTGTGCGTGAAAGAGAGAGAGAGAGAGAGAGAGAGAGAGAGAGAGAGAGAGAGAGAGAGAGAGAGAGAGAGAGAGAGATTTTTATATATATTAATTTTATAATTATTTCAAACTTTAGAGATATCTGACGGAGTAATTAGAGTAATTAACGATTTAGTATATTGAAAGGAGAAAAATCTAAATATCAAGATTGAAGTATATAGAAGCCTATACCTTTAAACACAAAAATGCGCGCTCGTTCGTTCTCCTTGAGTAAAAGGAATAAAAAGAAAAAAGAAAGAAAGAAAAAAGAGAAGAGAAGTCTAAGGGGAAAATAAAAGAAATCGAGTTAAAAGTACAAAAAAAAAAAAAAGCAGTGGGAAATGAGGAAAGACGAAGTAGTAAAGGTAAAATTAGAAGTGAGGGTAGTCGTTTATAATTAAGAAGAGAGAGAGAGAGAGAGAGAGAGAGAGAGAAAATATATATATATATATATATATATATATATATATATATGTGTGTCGCAGAGGATGGAAAGAAAAAATTAAGAAGGATAAAACTCTTGCACGTGCCAGCCTGGGCCGAAGAGAACAAAGAGTCGCGATCGAATTAGAAGCCGCGTCTTTGTTCGGAGATGCTCGTGGCTTTAGGGGGTGACGATAAGAGAGAGAGAGAGAAAGAGAGAGAGAGAGAAAGAGACAAAGAAAGAGACAGAGACAAAAATAGAGAGACAGAGAGAGAGAGAGAGAGAGAGAGTGAGAGAGAGTATGTACACCCTCGTTCTCCTTTCAGGGTCGAGGAACCCCATCCTCTTTGAAGGGTTCGCTTTCTTTCCCTTTCACCCACAAACCCTCCGTCTGGGTCGTAGAAAATGCCGAAGGAATAAACGTCCTTTTCCTTCTCTTCCTATTTCTCTCTCTCTCTCTCTCTCTCTCTCTCTCTCTCTCTCTCTGTCTTTCTGTCTCTTTCTTTCTTTCTTTCTTTCTTTCGCTTCCTTATTCGTCTCGAGTGACTCCAACACTTCTGAGTAGGAGGGTGCGAAAACTTTCGAATTTAGGACGCGAACCCCCGTGTGTCTTCCGATTTGCGAAATTTCCGAATCCAACTCGCTCTTCTCTCTCTCTCTCTCTCTCTCTCTCTCTCTCTCTCTCTCTCTACGTGTCACGACTCTCTTCCTGTTTCATTCGAGAAAAACGGTGGATAAGGGACGGGGCACGGGGGACGGGGAAGGAGGACAGGGGTATTTCGCTCGTAAATTGGATTTATTTTCGGTTTCGTCTTTCGAATACATCGAAGTAATATAGGGCTCTATATATCCGGTAGTCACGATAAGGTACGGTAACTGTACTTTGTACTTTTTATTAGTTGATTTACTTTATACTTTTCTCGTTCCTTTTTCTTTTTTTTCTTTTTTTTTATTCTTTCTTTCCTTCTTGCTCGTTCGCTTAGTTTAATATTTCAACGATTTTCTTTGAATATTTTCTATTCAAATTTTCATGATGGTTCAATATATATATATATATATATATCTTTGATCAAATTTAATTTGTCATTTTAAAATGTCGACTTTGATAATGTAATAATAATAATAATAATAATAATAATAATAATAATAATAATAATAATAATAATAACAATAATAGGAATAATAATAATTATTATTATTGTTATTATTATTATTTTTAAAAAATTGGCGAATTATTCTTTCTTTTTATTTCAAATTTTTATTATAGATACAAACACGTACACGCTGTTATAGGTATATCTAATACATATATACACGCACATACTCGATTATATTAAATTCGATAGAATGGAATTGATTTTCGTTCGTTCTCTTTAATAAAAACCAAAAAAAAAAAAAAAAAAAAGAAAAAAAAAAACCAAGAAAAAATAAAACAAAATCCAACTCGCTCGAATACAAGTAAGAAATACTCGAGGATCTTTCTCTCGCTTCCCTTCTTTTTCGTTTTTTTTTTTTTTTTTTTTTTTTTTTTTTATATTTCTTTTTCCCCGTTTCCTTTTCCTTTTCTATTCTTTTCTTTTCTTTTCTTTTCTCTTCCTTCTATTCTCTCTTTCTAGATTTCTCGCGAAGTGAGTCGAAAAGGGCTTAGGATTTAGCGTTTACTCGTCGATAGCCGAGGGATACCGGAAGAGAAAGAGAAAGAGAAAGATACATAAATAGAGAGACAGAGACAGAGAGAGAGACAGAGAGAGAGAGAGAGAGAGAGAGAGAGAGAGAGGAGGGTGTACACTCGGGATTCCGGGGCTGATTGCGCGGGACAAGGTCGTCGTTACCCTGACAACGGTTAGCGGGCACGTGCTATGTCGTGGTTTCTCCTCCTCGTCTACTGACCCCAAATTGTGTGTGTCGCGCGAACGAAGAATGCGCGCGCGCGCTTGCACGCCTGCCTGCCTGCCTGCCTGTCTCCCACCCTCCTACCCTCCCACCCTCCCACCCTCCAAACCTCCCGTCCGCCAGCTCACACTCATTCGCTCGCTCGCTGAGTCAACGTTCACTTTGGATTTCCTATGTAGAATTTGGGTTAGCCGGTCTCTTCTCCTCCCCCTTGTCGACGAAATAAAGTCCTAACCTTTTGAAACGTTAAAATCGATTTATCGATTTAACTTTTTAACCCAGCAGCACCCTTCGCTTATTTTGTTTGTTCGTGCGTGTTCGATTAATCGACTAATCGAAGCTAACGCCGAGATTAATCATCGAACTGTTACTTAGGTCACTCAAAATCGGCATTGTTCGTGAACCCATTCGCGCCAATGTTTCGTTCGTTTAAATTCGACGCTTGTTTTTATTTATTTTTTTTTTTTAATTTTTTCTTCTCTCTTTCTCTCTCTCTCTCTCTATCTCTCTATCTCTCTCTCTCTCTCTCTATCTCTATCTCGTTTTTTCTTCCCCTCGTAATTTTTCTTTAAGAAAATATAGAACAAGATCTGTCGGTGACATTTGGTATTCGCGTTCGATTAGTAAACGAGATTTTATTCGTTGCCATTTCGTATTCGATTAAAAATTCGTTGGTTCTATGCCGGAAGAGAAAAAGTGAGAGGGATAGAGAGAGGGAGGAGAGGAAGAGGGAGGAAGGACATTCATTCCGGATTCTGGGGATGATTGCGCGGGACAAGGACGTGGTTTCCTTGACAACCCCGAGCGACACGTGGAGGAAGTTGGAAACACGTATTTACACGTGCTAACGACGGAATTGGAGAAATCGTATAGCTGAATCTGATAATATATATATATATATATATATATATATATATATATATATATATATATATATATATATATATAGATATATATACATATATAGTTAGAAATTTCGAAGAAGAGTGATACAAACTCTTTTTTCTTTTTCTTTTCTTCATTTTGAACAAATTCATCGATCCCATTACGAGGAACGAAAGGGGAAATTGCGAATAAATAAATAAATGGATTAATAAGCAAACAAATTAATGAACGAGATACGATGGAAGAGGGAAGGCTGTAGAACGCGAAAGAGATTGGTAGGTTGGAAGGAAAAATAATTATTGGACGATCGATTTTTGGAAAGCTTAATTTACATTTCTCTTTGTCTTCCGGCACGAGGAAGAGTTTATTTTATGGGAGTCTCTCTCTCTCTCTCTCTCTCTCTCTCTCTCTCTCTCTCTCCTTCCTCGTAAGCATCACTTCTATGTGGTAGTAGTAGTAGTCGTTCGAAAGCCCGGAATCCAGCGAGCTCGGTGAAGGCTAAATGGGGTGAAGGTCTCCTGGGTTGAGAGTCACGGTAAGGGGGTGGCGAGAAGCAAGGGGTGCTTACAGAAAGGAAGATCGAACTTGCCGGCATGTTACGAGGGGTTGCCGGAGGAGAGAGAGACGGAGAGAGAGAGCGCTCTCTCTCTCTCTCTCTCTCTCTATCTCTATCTCTATCTCTCTGTCTCTCTCTTTCTCGACTCTTCCATCTAGCAATCCGCTTCCGGGTTCTATAGACATATTAAATCCCATTGGTGGCTGCGTTCAAACTTTGTTAACAGTGAACTCGTGTTCTTTGTTCATGCCACCGTATGATTAGCTGACCCTTGACATTGTGATATCCGATCGTTCTGGGTTATCCAATGAAATTTTCCAACGTAGATACGTCGCTCTGCCTTCGTGTTTTCATGACATTATCCTTGCGATATATATATATATATATATATATATATATATATATATTTCTTTTTTATTTTATTTTATCTTATTTCTTGAGAACTTCACGAAGTTATGTATTTCATTAAATATTATTTAAATTTCGCCGATAACGATTTGTCGAACGTCTTCAACTATTTCCATTTTCCAAGAGTCAGAGAGAGAGAGAGAGAGAGAGAGAGAGAGAGAGAGAGAGAGAGAGAGAGAGAGAGAGAGAGAGAGAGAGAGAGAGAGAGAGAGAGAGTGAAAAAAAAGAGAGAGAATTATCAAGTATAATAAATGAATTTGCAGAGGATCAAAATTGTCCTTACGATTGTTAATTATTAAATATTCCTTGATTATGGAATTTGATGAGCTATAATATGTATGGAATAGCTTTAATACGTGGAATAGTTTGCTTTTAATGAGAGATAGAGAATGAGAGAGAGAATGAGAGAGAGAGAGAGAGAGAGGGGCCGTTGCTAGGCGGCTGGATTAAAAGCGTCTCGTCTCTAATCCTCCTACATACCCACGCACAGGCTGAACTTTAAACGATATTGCGTGAACCATTACCGCGGTGGTGCGGCATCATTTGCCACGATTCTCAGGGAAAATTCAGTTGGATCTCCCCTGCCTGCCGCCTCACCCTTCCCATCAGGAATCTTCCCACGTTTCTCTCCTGCACGTGTGACCTTTACTCCCTCCCCAAACCTCCCTCTTCCCCCCGTCTATCTTTATCTCTATCCATATACATATCTATATATCTCTCTATTTATCTATCTGTCTATACCCACCTCTCTGTTTTGCTTCATTCGTTGTAGATTAATAAACGTTGATACTTAGGAAACGATTTAATTTTGGTCACTCTTTTTTTTCCTCCTCCATCTCTCGATTCTTTTTTTACTTTCCTTTCTTCTTCTTCTTCTTTTCTCTCTCTCTCTCTTTCTTTCTCTAATCGATCATTATTACTCACTCCACATCGGTGTCGTACATCGACATCGACCAAGCCGACAGATAATATTTATACTCGCTAGTCCCTAACCTACGGCAACCAGTATCAGCTTGTCGGTGTTGGTTGGTTGGTTGGTTGGATGGTTGGTTGGTTGGTTGGTTGTACGGGCCGGAGTCGACTTTTACGTGACTGCTTAAGTATCTACACGTAGTCGACGATAAGAGGCGGCGGCCAGGCATATGCATAATAGAGAGAGAGAGAGAGAGAGAGAGAGGGGAATAAAAAAAGGTTATCACACGTGGACGTTAATTTATTATTATTATATTCCTCGGTTCGATCCATTTCGACGATTCTTTTTAGGATCTTTTTTCTTTCTTTCTTTCTTTCTTTTTCTTTTCTTTTTACTTCGAAACTTTTAAACCTCACGCGATGATGGATCTGAGATCGTTAAGATGTTTTTCGATAAACGGGAAATGGATTTGATAATGGAAATTTCTTTTGAACTCTCTTTTTTTTTTTTTCTTTTTCTTTTTCTACGAAGATTCGTGTACTCTCTTTCTCTCTCTTTCTGTGATCGATAATCGCGTCAGTTTTATTTATATATATTTATATATATATATGTGTGTGTGTGTGTGTGTGTATGTATAATTAATTATTTAACATTTTTTTTGGTTTTGCAATCATTTTGACACATTGTTAGTCCACAAAATCGAACTTCGAAAGTCATCACGAACGTTTTACTATCTATCGCGACACGTACGATAGAGAAAGAAAGAAAGAAAGAAAGGCAAAAAGAGAAAGAGAGAGAGAGAGAGAGAGAGAGAGAGAGAGAAGACACGCATGTTCGTCGTACAGTCTGCGAGATATAAACGCATGGGGTGGACGGCCGGTCAGTAACCCCTCGCCACGATGGCAGGAATGTGCGAGCCGCGACGTTCGTTCGATGGTCAAAGGTTGCGTCGACGATTTCGTCGGACTGATTCATTGTCTGGAAAAAAGAAGAAATAAGAAAAAAAAAAAACGAAAGAAAAAAATCAAGAACAAAAAAAAAGTGACTACAGATACGAGGACCTTCGAAATATCGCGGGATACTTTATCCCCGTCCGTGAATTCTTCCTTTTCTTCCGCTTTTGGTCGGATCTCTCGTAGACGAAAAGTGAAATAAAAAAAAAAAAAAGAAAAACGAAAAGGATAAGAATTTTCCAAAGTAGAGGGAAGTCGCGTAAAAACGAATTTTTCTATATGAGATTTTGTTCGTTCTAATATAAATAAAAAAAAAACAAAAATAATAATAATAATAATAATAATTCTTTTTCCTGTTTCAGGTAAGTTCGTAACACACTCTGAAAGATTCGTCGCACCGAGAACGGGTGTACTTTCTCTTTCTGTAAGTCCTCAGAATATATTCTACATAATATATATATATATATATATATATATATATATATGTGTGTGTGTATATGTAGATGTACATAATATTAAAATCGATAGAGTTCGTTCATTAAAAAAAGGCTCCGTTTAAACGTCATCAAAGTTTTCCCGCCCATTTGAAACGGGACGTCGCACGAGGAGATAGATACATCGCCGTGCGCGTTCGTCGGGCAAATGAAACCTGTTGCCGAGTACGTAAATTATTGTTTCGTCGCGTATCTTAGCTTCGTCGATTCTACGACAGATGTCACCGTACGACGCGCGACACTCGGCACGCTCCGTCGGTAAAGTCGTACGCACACTTTCGATAAAGGGTTTCGTTCATCGTTTCGACCGGTGCTGCCGTCTATATTCCGTACGAGGAAAATATCGAACGGTGTTCGACGTTAAACCCGTTCTTAAAACGAACCGGTTCGATAAAGTAGTTCCCTACTTAATCGGAATCTTCGTATGCGACGATCTTCGTACGTATATGGGCTTCTTGAATCTCGTACGTATATTAACGATGTGCCGGCGCTACGTACTTCTTAGTTATTTTCGGTCTCTTCCAAAGATACGGAAGTTTTCTACTTTTAAAATCTTACACGGAGAGAAACTTCGTCGGGTTGGATGGGTGGAGAAGGGGGATGGAGGGGTCGGTAAAACGAACGCCGCTCGGGCATTTAAAAGTTTAAAGAGCCGACCTCCGAAAATGGCGTTCGTCATTTACGACCGACACTTTACGACAACT
>OU426865.1:5532276-5544776 GCA_911387685.1 Dolichovespula media
GATCGATCGATCGATCGATCGATCGATCGCAATTATCGTACGTACGGTTGTATTAATTAACTAGGTCGATCGTTCCTCCGTCCCGACTTTAAAAGAAATTAATTCTCGTCTTCTTCTGTAGGGATGAAGAAGAGAACGCTCTTTCTATCTCTTTCTATTTATTTCTCTCTCTCTCGCTCTCTCTCTCCATCTATCTATCTCTCTTTTTTTTCTCTCTGTTTCCTCATTTTTTTTTCAAGATATATAGAGCGAAAGCAATCAGATGAATATCTACGTTCGTTATCGAGCCATTTAATCACAATCTTTTTCCATTCAATATTAGATACATATTTAATTTAATTTCATAATATACATATATATATATATATATATATATATATATATATATATATACACATATTTATACACATACACGTATTATTGTGTAACTACTCGTTTAGGAATGTGTCCACGGTGGTTATAAATGGCGACAGTATGTACTTTCCGTCGTCCGTTTCTAAACGAAATATCGTTAAATCCTTAGAAAGAAAAAAAAAGAAAAATAAATAAATAAAAAATAAAGGAAAAAAAAAAGAAGGTTGCACCGAGAGACTACCGGTCGTAAATAAATGTTAACCGAGGATATATAATGGACGGTGTGTGTGTGTGTGTGTGTGTGTGTGTGTGTGGTCAGCTTGCCAGCGAGAAGGAGTCGCGCTCGCGTCGAATATTTTCTGCATCGGTCCTCGGTCGGTCCGTGAAAATAACAAAGAAAGAAAAAAAGAAAGAAAGACGACCCCGTCGTAGCTTACATAAAACTCCACGATACTTTGGCATTAAGTACCGACCCGCCCCTCTCATCATCCCCCTGCCCTTCCCCCCTCCTGTTCGCCACCAATGTCATCATCATCCTCGCTTGATATCTCGCCAAATGACCTTCGCGCGTCCGCGAACATTCAAGGATTCAGTTTTGGTGGTCTCACCTTGGATAGACCGAAAATTAGTAGGGCAGATGGTAATATTATTTCGTGGGTGGGTGGGAGAATGGGGGGTGGTGGGGTGGTGGGGTATGGATCGACGATAGGACATTGTGAGCGTAACCATCGAGAATGTTGGTATCTCTCTGTGATTCGTTTTTCGATTTCGATGATGTAATTTGGCGTACATATACATACATACATAAATAAATATAAGTTTCATCAGGAAAAATATATTGACCGTTTTTTTCTTTCTTTTTTTTTTTTTTTTTTTTTTTTTTTTTTTGTCGAAAGTGGCGCAGAGCCCATTTTTCTTTGTTACGAAAAAATCAAAGAAAGGTTCGCCATCATCGATCGCGAACGCTATTCGCTCTTTCATTGGCCGGTTTTCTATTTTTTTTTTTTTTTTTTTTTTTTTTTTTTTTTAAATCGAACGAAGGATCGACCTCTTTTTTTTTAGATATCAAATATCGTCCAGTTACGAATGAATGGTTCACGCTAAATTCGTCGCGAATCACGCGATGTCTCATTTTTCTTTTTTTATTTTCTTTTTTTCCTTTTTTTTTTTTTTTTGGAAAGTCGACTTAAAAGCACTTTCCGAATAAACGCTGCGCGTTACGATGACGTGCGACAAAATTAGTATCGACGAGAAAGAATGTAAATAAATAAATAAATAAATAAATAAGTACATGGAGTGATATATGCATACTTCGATATTCGTACCTTTTTAATCGTTGATATAACAAGATGAAAGTGCTACTTGTTTCTCTCTCTCTCTCTCTCTCTCTCTCTCTCTCTCTCTGTCTCTCACTGTTTTTTCTTCCTCTCGTACTATCTTCCCCTTCTCAATACCACCTAATAGATTCTTACACAATTCATTTTAATTACACCCGTTTGGAAAATGTATACCGTAACAGT
The DNA here is from genome assembly GCA_911387685.1 of Dolichovespula media. Lineage (NCBI taxonomy): Eukaryota > Metazoa > Arthropoda > Insecta > Hymenoptera > Vespidae > Dolichovespula > Dolichovespula media. Next base: position 5,534,151 of record OU426865.1, read on the forward strand.
ATGGCAGCCGTTATTACGGTTAGAACGTTAGCGTTCTCTTACGTTATACTGATTTATCGTTGAACGGTTGAATGGCATTAGCACGATTATGCGAGCGAGTGTGATAATGGCTTTTAATAATGTATTCCACGGAGGAATCGGCTAATGCACTTTCATCGTGCCGCCACTCGATTTTCATGCATCTCGATGTTTCCTTGAACCGGTCTCTCTCTCTCTTTCTCTTTCTCTCTATCCTCTCTATTTCTCTTTCTCTTTCTCTTTCTCTCTCTCTCTCCTCTCTCTTTCTCGCGTACCCGCGTCTCCTCTTTTCTATCCGTCTATCCGTCGTTGGTCTTTCGAACGCACCCAAAGGGAAAAGTAGGATAAAAGGGAAAAGTGGGGAAAGAAATGAAAGAATAAAAGATATACAGTCGCCGACGGGTTCAACGACATCGTTAACTATACATATATATATATATATATATATATATATATATATATATATATATATATATATACGCGCGCGAAAGGTGCTGAGAATTTACGCAATAAAGAGAGACATTGATGAAAATAAAGAAAGAGAAATGTGTGGATGGATGAATGGCGCAGGATATATTGGATGTATTTGTTAATGTCTCGCCGTTCGAAACCGAGTTTATCTATAGAATTAGAAAAGAATAGAAAGAGAGAAGGGAAAATATTTATTTGTATACCCGTACGAGAAGGAAAAAGAAAGGAAGAGAGATAAAAAAAAAAAAAAAAAGAGAAAAAAAATAAGGGAAAGAAAAAATACGTTCTCGAGACGGGGAAAATGATGCAATTAAAGTTAATGTTAATTACGATGTTACGAATCGCGTCAAACATCGATTTTTCTCTGTCCCGGTGGTATATCCTAACAACGAGTATAATTAAATTAGGTTATCGTTGTATGGCTTAGAATTATTCTTCTTCTTCTTCTTCTTCTTAGAAAGATCGTTCGCAAACGTGAATCAGGATGAATCGACTTGCGAAATAATAGTTCCAAGTGTTTCCAAGTGTATTCGAGATACGTCTCGAGATACGCGTCTCCGGTTCGTAGTGCACGCGATACTTTATATATATATATATATATATATATATATATATATATATGTATATATATGTTAATTTTATATCGTGGTATTATAGACATTTGCATGAGAAATAAGCGATTAACGTTCTCCGGTCTTCGATAAATATTTCATTCTTTCACTTTCATCGTATTATTCGTATCGCCATAGAATATCGCCCTCCCCCCCTCTCTCTCTCTCTCTCACTCTCATTTTTCCTCGATCATTTTTCTTTTTCTTTATAAAAAAAAAAAAAAAAAACTCATCTGCGCGATGAAAATCGATATTTTTTACTTACTTATTCATTTATTTCTTTTTTTAATCGAGAAAAATTCTAACTAATTAAACCGATCATCGATTGAATGAATCGTTCTGACGTGAAACGATTAATCGCGAAAATTTCCATTACGTTATGATTTCGTCTCTCTCTCTCTCTCTCTCTCTCTTTCTCTTTGGACACTTAAAGTGGCGGCAATAACAAGGAGAACCGTACGACGTACGATCGTGAAGTAGTCGACGCGCGGTAACCAATAAATTTCACGGGATTTCAAGTGTCTCTCGGTGTTAAGAGTTGGCTCTAAAACGTTCGTGGGCGGCCTATATATCCTTGATACTTTCTAGTACGTACGTACCAGACGACAGGACTCTCTTTTTCTTTCTCTCTCTCTCTCTCTCTCTCTCTCTCTCTTTTCTTAGATAGGATCATGTATTTTGGCGGGTGTGAAACGCGTTTTAGCCATTACGATTTACTTACTAATTCTCGATAAGATACCTGTTGCTTTTACGTACGCGATACGTTCAAATACCGATTGAAAATTTATAACGTTTGTATTAGCGAGGAAATTTTGTTTATTTTTTATTTGATTTCTTTTTTTCGTCGTCGTCGTCGTCGTCGTTGTCGTCGTTTAACCGCGTGAAAAATCAATGATTTACGACGAATGTCTACATAAACATTACATACATACATACATACATACATACATACGTACACCGTACCCGTGCTCTACTCTACGTACGTCGTTAAAGTAAATAAATATGTATATATATATATATATATATATATATACACAACGTCTCAAAGTCAAATCCTCAAAACAAACCGAGCAATGGGCATTGAAATCGGGAGCGAGGCGTTTTTACGCATTCTCGTCTTGGCAGTCGGCGAATGTGGACGACGGCAAGCGCTCGAAAGTTCCTGATATTTCGTAATGCCACGAAGCGAGAGAGTTCGACGTCCGCGCTCCTACTTGAATTTGCCGTTTCATAATAGCCGATCGAACGCATGCCACGTGAGCGACCGTCTAGTCTCCAACTCCTCCTCATCCTTTTTCTTCTTCTTCGTCTTCTTCTTTTTCGTCGTCGTCGTCGTCGTCGTCGTTGTCGTCGTCGTTGTCGTCGTCGTCGCAGAAACGTAATCGCCGAGCCACGACGTTTCATACATACGGTAGGATACATACATACATACATACATATATGTATATTTATACGTAGAAACCGTACACGAGATGAAAATTATTCGCCGCTCGCTTTATGAGATTTTCAGATCTCACTTTCTAATCCCACTGTGTGCGGTTGTCGCGTTTCATCCGAGATTAATATCGTGTATATATATATATATATATATATATATATATATATATATATATATATATATATATATATATATAGCGTTTCGCCAGCCGGTCCGTCCGGTCTGTGTATATGCATAGTAGTTATATCGTATCTACCGTAGACAGTAATTAAGATGCAATTAGTATATATACACGTTGAGAGGTAGCACAGACGATGACGCCTTTTGATATTTTAATACTGCGCGATAAAATTACTCGCGAATCTTTTTAATAAAGCTTGTGAGAGAGATATTGGCCGATCGGAATCTTAACGCCTCGAGCTCCAACGTGCGCGCGCGCGGGCGCACGCACACACCCTTTTCTTTCTTTATTTTCTTATTCTCTCTCTCTCTCTCTCTCTCTCTCTCTCTCTCTTTCTCTTTCTCTCTTTGTCTCTCTTTTCTAATCCTTCCCTCATTTATTCTCGCTAAATTAATAAAAAATAATAACGGAGATACTTACTTACGTTCCATCTCTTTAGTATTAACTTCAGGTAGATCATTCAAGTTCGATTCTATTCGATAATCGATAGCGGCACATTATTGGCCGTGTACGAAGTACTTAGACGATACCGATCGCGCTACGCCGTCTACTCATCGTTATATTTCGCAAGCGAGATTCGATTTATGTCTTACCTACGGGCAATATAACGTAATTTAGATATACGACCTAGAGATAGAGAGAGAGATAGATAGATAGATAGATAGATAGAGAGGCGGTGCATTTAACGGCGTTCGGGGCCTGCAATTTGCATACCACGGCACGCCAAGCGAAAGAGCGCCGCGCCAAACGTCGCCGACTTGTGAAACTCGCCACGGCGAGAGTTTTGAAGTTTAGAAGAAGTTTAGTCAACCAGCCAGCCAGTCAGCCAACCAACCAAACCAGCCAACCAATCAGCCAACCAGCCACGGCTAAAACTGCCGGCCGGCCAACCGGCAGTTTTTACGTTCCCCCCTTCTGACACGAGTTCTCCGTTCACTCGGTTTCATTTTCAAGAAGGATTAACAATAACGATTACGATGACAATAATAACGATAACGATGGGATACAAAAAAAGTGTGGAGATTAATCAAAAAAAAAAAAAAAAAGAATCCACGGTGCATCCTCTATTTCTTTTCCTTTCAATTATCTAATCGTCTAATTCGTACGACATACGTTGGAACAAATCGTAATTAATTAATTAATCAAACAAATCGACGTACGATTAAACAATCGTTATTAATTTGTGCGACAACGTTAAATCGTGATAGATCGTTGCCACGAGCTAGACATAGAAATGATTTTTGAGATAGATTAAAATAAAAAAACAAAAAAAAAAAAAAAAAAAAACAAACAAACGAAAAGAAAGGAAGACGAAGAAAAATAATACAATCTTTCCGGGATCTCTAAGCAGGGTAGGCGCGAAAAATGTTTACGAACGAATTGAGAATCCCTGGCCGGTGCAAGGCCTCGCCGAGAGTGCATTGCGCCCCGGTGCACAAGACGAGCAAGCCGTACTGCACGCTGCGTGTGCCAGTGGTGGTATCGGTGGTGGTGGTGGTGGTGCTGGTCGTGGAAAAGAGGAGGAGGAGGTGGAGGAGGAGGTGGGGATTCGATAGTGGGGGATTTGCCGTGGCACATATATGTGTCAACCGGTTGCTTCCATCTCGCTCTTCCTTCCTTCTAGTACTGCTTCCTCTCTTTTCTGCATCTATTTCTTCTTCTTCTTCTTCTTCTTCTTTTTATTTATCTTTATCTTCGAAAAGAAAATTTATTTTATTAGGGCAATATAGAAAGTAAGAATGTCGGTTACGGGATTGTTAACGATTAATTACAAAATTCACACATTCGTTACGTTATTATGTAATATCTTTTTCTAATACAGACGTATATATATATATATATATGTGTGTGTGTGTGTGTGTGTGTGTGAATCTACATAAGCACATGCATACGTATCGCACGTATCGTAAAACATGGAATAAAAAGAATAAAAAAAATAAAAAATAAAAGAAAAAAGAAAACAAGATACAACGTAACAATGACAATGAAAATGGTTATACACGATCATAACGTGGATCGAATTACAAGGTTTAATTCGTTGGATTAATGTGTCAATAGATATTTCGTAGTACAAAAATTAAGACGATTTATTTTTAATTATCGTAGATTTTAGGATAGTTCAATACGATGGAGAGGGAAAGGGAAAGGAAAAAAAAAAAAAATGTTTTTAAGTATTTACGTACTAATAAAGGAAAAGAAAAGAAGTCATTCCTGCGTGCACGAGATGTCCCGACTATTACGAATCTTTTCTTTCTCTCTTTTCTTTTTTTTTACGGTCTCTCTCTCTCTCTCTCTCTCTCTCTCTCCCTCTCTCTCCTATTTTCATTCGAGTCGAATCGCACGAAGGCTACGAACGAACGCGCCCCCATTTCCGAAGGCCGAGAGAGGCCGACGAACCACCGAGGACGGGGTGAGGATCTTTCCTCTCCTCCCAACCCCTTCAACCCTCTCTTCTTCGGCCTCAGGGTGCATCCACGCTTAACACCCTTTTGCGTCACTACTCTTCACTCTTTCTCTCTCTCTCTCTCTCTCTCTCTCTCTCTCTCTCTTTCCTTTTCTTTCTCTCTTTCTATATAAATATATATATGTGTGTGTGTGTGTGTGTGTATCTGGATTATATTCTACACACTTGCAAGCGCGAATCAACCCCTCATTCTCATCTCCGACCACTTTCGAGAAGCCAGCAAATATTTGATAGAGCGAAAAACGAGGATTGCGCGAATGGAATTTAACGTTCGCGATGACTCGTAATAAATAACAATAATTATCAATCTGTTTTCTATCTCTCTCTCTCTCTCTCTCTCTCTCTCTCTCTCTCTCTCTCTCTCTCTCTCTCTCTCTCTTTTTATTCATCTATCTATCTCTCTCTTTGTCTGTCTATAATATAAATCCATTTATCTTGTACCTTATCTTTACTTCTAAACAGAGATGGGCACGTGAAAACGAAGAAGATGGAAAAAGAAAGAGATACAAAAATAAACGAAAGAGAAAAGGAAGAAAGGAGGAGAGAAAAAAAAGTTAATAGAAATTAATCAACTACTTCAATCAACCAAGATATATATATATATATATCATGCTGACATTATTCCTCCTGATCTGTTCAGGAATCGTAACGATTTGTCTTTTAGGGCTGTTCGCTTTAGCACACGAACGCGACGACCTCCGGTACTCGACACACTCTCTCCCTCTCTTTTCCCTCTCTTTCCCTCCCTCCCTCTCTCCCTCCCCCCTTCTCTCTCGCTCTCTCTCTCTCTCTCTCTATCGTGCTCCGCTAATTCATCAGCCCTCTCGACCTCGTTCGTTTCAGTAAGCACGAGTGCACCTCGTTTTAAATGAACTTTATGCTCACGGCTAATGCATACATACATACATACATACATACATACATACATATATATATATATATATATATATATATATATATATATACATATTATACATACATACTTTTGTCTACTTTGCACGCATCCTTTTCGTTAGATTTTTCATTTCTTTTCATTAAACTCGTTTTATTTGATATTTTTCATTCGTTCGTAACACTCAATATCTTTCCTTCTCGTTTTCCTCTCTTCTCTCTCTCTCTCTCTCTCTCTCTCTCTCTCTTTCGTAAACATTTCGGTTTACAAGTTTTTCTTTTTTTCCTTTTTTCTTTTTTCTTTCTTCTTCTTCTTCTTCTTCTTCTTCTTCTTCTTCTTCTTCTTTATGATCTTTTGAACGCGCGTTGGTAAGTACGTTTGGCATTAACACGGTGACCTATATCATAATATTACTCGCGAGCAAGACGGCGTGAATGGTAGATAGAGAGAAGAGAGAGAAAAAAAATGAATAAAAGACAAGAAAAAATAAAAAAATAAAAAAAATAATGAAAGCAAAAAGGGGAAAAATAATATACGTTGGCTCGTACTCGTCATATCCGTATTTCTTTATACACGCGTTGTCTTGGATACTACTACTCAACTTCTTGGAGAGGTTTGTGAGTACTTACTTACTTACTTACTTCTTACTTACTTACTTACTTACTTACTTACTTACTTACTTACCTACCTACTTACCTACCAACCAAGTATAGCTTCCTCGAATCGGACCGGTGACATACTAACCCATATCATTTCTTAGAAAACACCTGGACAACGTTTACGCATCAACGACAAAGAAGCCATTCGTTATCATTCTTCTAATCTATATATGCATCTATATATTTATATATATATATATATATATGTATGTGAGTGAGTGTGTGTATGTAGGTATCTACCACTTGTGTTACGTTTAACGTATAGCATGTAGGTGCACGTGTAGGTCGTACGTGTCATTTAGTTTTACTTAACGTTTCTCTCTCTCTCTCTCTCTCTTTCATTCTCTCTCTCTCTCTCTCTCTCTCTCTCATTCTCTCATTCTCTCTTTGAAAAGTTTTTGAACAATGGTCTCTCAACGATTCACTAAGTTTGATTGGCTTTGTTAAATTGTATCATGCTGAATGAGAAAGAGAGAGCGATAGAGAGAGAGAGAGAGAGAGAGAGAGAGAGAGAGAGAGAGAGAGAGAGAAAGAGAAATAAATTCTAGGCACATAGTGCAGTTTAATTTGATGTGCAATCAACGATGTCAGTCAGATTGCAGCATTGTTGCATTGTTCGCACTTCCTTTACCGTGTTATTAGAATTCATAAATTTTCTTTTATTTTATTTTTACTAGTTGTTCTCTCTCTCTCTCTCTCTCTCTCTCTCTCTCTCTCTCTCTCTCTTTCTCAGAATTTCGCGAAACGTAAACACACACACGCACGCACGCACGCACGCGCAAACACGTGCGAAGGTTTTCGTCGATGATCGCTGATCTGTAAGATTGATATTAATTCCCCTCGTGAGAGGGAGGGGGTAGGGGATAAAAGAGACAAAAAAGAAAACACGAAAAAATATTTCTACGAAAATTATACAAACATATATACATACATACATACATTTATAGATACGTTTTTAAATAAATAAATAAATAAATAAATACGTACGTACGTACGTACGTGTATACGTACACACATACACACGTCCTCGATAACGAAGGTGACGCGGACGTTGAACCAATGTCGGAACGGCACTCGGAGAAGGCGAGACGACGAACGGCGCTTTACTTTCTTGGCGTTTTACCTTCGAACGCGAGAAGGTGCGGACTCCCATTCGACTCGCCTTCGTTGCGATCGTTGCACCTTCTATCTCTTTTTATCCTCTTCGAATAGGCCTTCTCTTCTTTTGCTCTCTCTCTCTCTCTCTCTCTCTCTCTATCTCTATCTCTATCTCTCTCTATCTTTCCTTGTCTCAGTTTTAGTCTCATTCTTATTCGTAGTCTTTGTCTATGTCTATATTTCTCATACTCAACGCCTAACATAACGCATCATTATGAAATAAAAGAAAAAGGAAAAACTGTTCAACAACTTCGATTCCGTTAACTCGATGATCTCGCGAATCAACTCGATCTCGCAAATCAACTCGATCGATCGATCGATCGACCGTCACGTTTACGATCTTATCTCCGTAGGTGTAGAATGTAATTGATTGAACATAATGGAGAAATCGATCTGTCTTCGCACGCGATGAGGGTAAAGAGAGAGATAGATAGATGGATAGTTAGAGAGAGAGAGAGAGAGAGAGAGAGAGAGAGAGAGAGAGAGAGAGGGGGAAAAGGACAGAAAGAGAGATAATGGTACGGCTCCTACACGGTAAGAGCAATTTTCTAGAGATCAACGTTAGCCTCCGGTTATAATGCCGATCGTGTATCGTCTATACATTCATCGTCGTAACAAGTGGCCAACAATAATCAGTACTTATCGACCATTATTATATTGGGTGATAAGCAAATTACCACAACTGGAATCGACGATGTGCGCGTGCGTGTGTTAGATTTAAAAGGAATGGAAATCGTATGATAATTCGCACGACGATGATTCGTTAAAAGGGATCGATAATAGCGGAATCGATCGCCTTATTAAGTTATATAAATCTACTACGTTAGTAGTTAGTTCTTCTAATACGTGTTGCAAAAATATAACGATATGTATGTATATATTTCTTAGGGATATATATTACACGCGCGCGCCGTTCGACTGAAATAAGATATACTATATTATACGTTTAACGTATACGTTTTGATTAAAGTATTAATAACGATATAGGATAATATCGATAAAGGATTAATATCGAAATTATCATCCCGTTTGCGGCGATTCGTACTGTTTAGAATTTGAACAAAAGAAATAAATAAAACAAAAAAATAGCAAACGATAAGAGAAAGATAGATAAATGAATGAATAGAAACGAAACGAAACGGAACGGAACCGTAAAGATACGTAAAGAAACAAAAAAAAAAAAAAAAAACAAAAAACAGATGAAACGAAATAAAAGGAAAGAAGGAGAACGATTGCCGGATCGAAATATATCGAATGATGGATTTTTCGGTGACGCGTTAGAAAGTGGAATTGATAAGGAGTAGTGTGGATCGCATGCCGGAAAGAGAGTTGGGAAGGAACGAAGCGAGTACGTATAAGCGTGTGGTACACAGTGGTAGTAGGTGGGTTGTAAAACGGAGTGACGGTGACGTGGCGGGGGGAGGGGAGGGGAGATAGAGTAGGGGACGTGAGAAGGGGAGGGAAGGGATAGATCGAATAGGACGGTTAAGAGCGAAATTCGTTCTCCCTCGGCGGTTCATCGGCCTGTCCTTCGTATCTGGGCCGCTCCTATCCACCCATATCAGTCTCTTTATCATAATTCATGCTGGGCAAGTCGGTGCATTGTGAGAGCGCGGTATTACACACACATATACAGGACAGAGAGAGAGAGAGAGAGAGAGACTAGAGGCGGTGCGATGCGGTGCGCTGCGCTGTGGTGCGGTGCATCGGCGCCGCGAATGTGGCCACGGCGGCGTGCGTGCGTGCCGAGCGCGCATAAGAACCGCATAATTTAGATGAAAGTAAACTGCAACAGTACGGGCCTGTGCCTGTGCCTGTGCCTGTGCCTGCTTATAGGATTTCGCAAGCAAGCGCGCGTGCACTCGGCGTTACCGTAGGTGAGGCTTGATCTTTCCGAGAGGCCTGGCCCCACCGTCAGAGAAAACCTATCGTCCACGGATTCGATTCGATTCGATTCGATTCTCGATCGATCCGTTCGAGACAGGGATTGAGAGACAGAGCATGAGAGAGAGAGAGAGAGAGTTCGATCACCCCAACGATCGATCGGTGCATTGACTTCGGTCGTTGTCTTCGAGAAAGAAGATGAAGAAGAAGAAGGAAAAGACAAAGAAGGAGAAGGGAAAGATTTTAGTTATAGACGAATTAATTCTTTATTTTTTTTTATTTTTTTACTTTCAGCACGTTCGTTCGATCACCTTTTATCCATTACTCGTCGTCCATTGTTCGACAGATAAGAACAAGTATATATATATATATATATATATATATATATATATATATATGTATGTATGTATGTATGTATTTGTGTACCGTAAGAATGGTTAGATACATATATGCAAATATATGTCGTTATCTTATACACTCGGACTTGTTTAGAACGACAACGGCATTGACTCGTTAACACGATGCATCCATAATGTACCATTATGCCTATCTAATTCTGTCTCTTGATTAGCTTTTGTCGTGTGAACGACGGGTATGGAGAGAGAGAGGGGAAGGGAGACCCAGCCGAACATCGAGAAGGTACGGATTTGTCGTACAGATTAATTGATTATGAAAAGGGAGTATTTAATCTCGAGCTGATGTATGTATCTTCGATTATCATCAGGGTCGACGTTTTTGCGTCACGTTCTTCTCGTTTAAGTTAAATACGTTCGACTACCAACGACGGACGGATATTACCTACATACTACCTTTCTTTCTTTCTCTTTCTCTCTCTATATACATATATATA
>OU426865.1:5554776-5559776 GCA_911387685.1 Dolichovespula media
AAGACAGTTCAAGGAAGGCAACGATACACGACGATTTGACAAGTTCTTTATATACATACACACATACACATTAATATATATATATATATTATGTAAACGATTAGCGTCAACCAGCGAGGTCACTGCTACGTTGCTTTTCGATTTATACGAGTACCTACGACTGTAAAAAACATATCGTAAATTAAACTAAATGAGTGAGAAGGAGAGAGAGAGAGAGAGAGAGAGAGAGAGAGAGATAGTATATAATTCGTCATAGCACGAGAGAAAATGTTTTCAATGGATACCTACCTTCAATCTTTTCAACGTAATCTATAGAAAGGTAAAACGTAAAAATTATTTTTAACCGTATAAATGGCATATCATCATTTATATCAGAAGGAGAATCTTATTCGCGGTAGGGTCAACCGGAAAAAGTGACTTGTTGCTCCAAAGGATTGAGAGATGTAGACAGAGAAAAAGATGTTGGTATAGATGACTATTGTATACGTGTGTATATAGGTATATCTATGTATATCTATGTACGTACGTATGTACGTATGCATGCATGTATGTATGTATGTATGTATGTTTGTATGTATATATGTATGTATGTATGTATGTATGTATGTATGTATAATCGCTCACCAATAGCCGGTGTATAGGGAATGTAGGTAACCGGGTCTTGTCCCTCTTTTGCAATGCTGTTATATAGGAGTAGGCTGCTGGGTGGCTGAGGTAGGTTGACTGGAACGATAAAGTCAGGAAAGTCTCTCTCTCTCTCTCTCTCTCTCTCTCTCTCTCTCTCTTTCTCTCTTTACTCTATATCCAAAGTCGGAAAGGAGGTGAGAGAGATGTGAACGAGTTATACCACAAATGATTATTTTTTTTTATCCTTCAGAAAGAAAAACAAAATGAAAGAAAATAAGCGGGATACTTCTCGATTATCTAACACTTTTAATCCCTACCCGACATATTTACACGACGAGTCTTATTCTTATATATTCACGAGTAAAAATCGACGTATTATTTATTAAATCAGATCCGCGCTTTTTAACGGGGTTTCCATTATGGAACGTGCATAAACTTGATTCATTTATAAAACGAAAAGGAGGAAGAAGAGTATTTATATTGTGCGATCCGTCAGATGAGAAGGTCCCTTTCGAAATTTGCTATCGAACGAGAAAGAAATGTTGAGACGTGAGAAAAAAGGAATAAGAGAAAGAGAAAAAGAAAAAGAAAAAGAAAAAGGGAAGAAAAAAAGAAAAGAAAAGAAAGAGATCTCCAATTAGTCACAGTGGATGGGTTTCCTTTTGTCTGGGATGTTCTTTAATGGTTTTAAAGTCGTTCGAAGGTTGGATGTACGTCGTCGTTATCTTTGCTAGAATAGTCTGTTAGAGCAACGAACGAACGAACGTACGTACGAACGTACGGTCGCGCAAAGATATCGATGGATTTTCGATCGGTCAGGAAAGTATGCCAACAACGGTAGCGGGTCATCTAACGCTACTTAACGCGCGCCGATGCGCTCGAATGCGTTTGGAATGTGAACTCGTAACGAGAGGACAATGCTTCAACGATGCACGTGGGGGGACATAAACGCAAACTATTCTATATATCTGTGGAAAAGTGTGCGGCGTGTCATCGGTTCGAACAATTTTCTTCTTTTCGTCAGTATTCGAACGAATAAATCGAAAATCTATCGTACGAACGAACGCGCACAGTTTTGCTTATTCTCGGTGATTTATAAAGGAAAAATCGCGGGAGCGCGCCAATCCGTTTTTCGTTTGGTCCGTTCGTTAATTCGTTTCTGTGCAACGTGTTAGCATATGTAAATGAATGTATCTATAAAAAAAAAAAAAAAAACAAAAAAAAAAAAAGAAAACAAAGATCGATCAGAAACATTGATTCAATAACGTTTCACGTATATCCCGCGTCTAACGCGAATGTTCGTAAAACTTAATAATAATTAATAGGGAAAGTATGGATAAAAGTGAACGGTAACGTCGTGTATTTTTCTGATCGTGATCGATGAACGGACGATTCTATTATTCGATTAATTCGACGTTATATTATAATTCGTCCTTTATTGCCAAACAAACGGTTATCCCGGAAAAGTTACTACACTCGAGTTACCGAAGCGAATCCGAATAGAAAGAGAGAGAGAGAGAGAGAGAGAGAGAGAGAGAGAGAGAGAGGGAGAGAGATTGGTAGTCGCTGACCAATGTGCATTCCACACTTCGGCTACGCTCTTGAGCAATCCGCATTTGATTGCCTTTGGACACTTTCCTCTCTTACTACTCCCCTTACCTCTCGTCTCCTATTCCGTTTCTCCAAGCAGCAAAGATAAGAGATTTCGTTGAACGTCCCTTCTTCATCTATCTTTCTATGATCTTCGTTCTCGTTATCGTTCTCCTTTCAATCTCTTTCCTGTCGATCGATTTAAATTAATCCGATCGAACGATCGAACGATCAAAATAATATTAATACCATTTCGTTAACCCTTTTCCTCCTCGGTACATCGATTACGATTATCGTATTAGGCTGTCCCGTGAGTTTCTTCCTATTTTTTCTTTTCTCATTTTTCCCCCCTTCATAGCCATTCGTTTAATAATAAAAATCTCATTTGGAAATAAACGAATTTCTTACAAGGATTAATATTTTTTTCCTTCTTTCTTTCTCTTCTTCTTCTTTTTTTTTTTTACAAGATCAACGCGTAAAACGAGTCGATTAACATTACGAATATAATACGTATATTTTTATTCGTACGTTTGTTGGAACCAGTAAGCCGAACGAATGATTTGTAAGAATAGCTCCTTTTATCCTTGTAACGATTAATCCTATCTTGTAGGATCGTGGGTCGAACTGTGGAGTCGTTATAATAAATAACGAACTTCTCTCTCTCTCTCTCTCTCTATCTGTCTCTCTTCTTTTTCCCTTTCCCCTCCCGCTCTTTTCCTTTCTTTTTTTTCTAATCAAAGATCGGCCCGATTTCACTTCTCTTTGTGGGATATCATCGTAGGCCGATATCTGATATTTAAATTATTCAGCGTTACGTTCTCTAAGCAAAGCTCCCTTCTCTCTCTCTCTCTCTCTCTCTCTCTCTCTGTCTCTCTTTCGCGCACATAAGGAAGTCGCATTAAAGTCGTCATCGGTGACGCAACGAGAGAGATGCCGGGTGAAAGCAAACCGAAAGCAAAGCAGTCGCGGAAACGGAGGCGTCGTCGTAACTCTCCGTGCGTTGCCGCACAGTAGTACCCTATAGTCTGTTACGTTAGAGAAAGAGAGAGAGAGAGAGAGAGAGAGAGAGATCAACGGCGGTTAGAAGACTATGCGACTAGGCGTAGATTGTGTTGTTACGTTAGAACGAATTGTTCCCTTACGACACGGTTAGTCAGATAAGGTTCCTCTAGAACCGGGTAGAAAACGACGAAACACTTTCTTACGTACGTACGGTACGTAAAGGAGAGTTTTTGCACTCTCTTATAAGAACCGCTCGACCAAACCCACCCAATCGATATTTATCGATCGTACGTACGTACGTACGTTCGTTCGTTCGTTCGTTCGTTCGTTCGTTCGTTCTTTCGTTCGTTCGTTCGTTCGTTCGATCGATCGATCGATCGATCTATCCGTCTACGTATTTACGACCTTACCCCCTAGGAATTTTATCGTCTACTCCAAAACGGAACCTGATCTCTAAGGCCGCGCTAACTCATGACGACGAGAATCCCATTATCTTTTCTCATACTTTAGGATAATATAATAATAAGTAGCCGACAAGGGGGAAATTTATCAACGACCGGCCAATGATTTTCGTATCTATACGAGAGACAGAGACAGAGAATGGGAGGGAGAGAGAGAGAGAGAGAGAGAGAGAGAAACCCCGGGGTTTTTTTCATTTTTTTTTCTCTTTTCTTTTCTCTCTTTCACTCCTTCCTTTATCATCTTTACGTCGATAAGTACATTTTATTTTTCTAAGGAACCGAGAGGAGATTGTCCGATGGTGTGCGTTGTGCTATATATATATATATATATATATATATATATATATATATATATATATATATAAAATACAAAATATAAAATAAAATAAAGGAAATTACTCACCCACACGGATTTTTTTAAATTTAAAAACGCATAACGACCGATAACGCATACTTGTAACGCGGGGTGATATAATTGTACGATACCGATGATTTTATTTATACGTAAGAAATTTATGAAAGAGAAACTTTGGTGTGTACAAAACTTCTAAAGAGAGAGAGAGAGAGAGAGAGAGAGAGAGAGAGAGAGAGAGAGAGAGAGAGAGAGAGAGAGATAAGAGGAGCGGGCGGACGACCAAGGAGGGCTGAGGCGGAGAGGAAAGAATTTTATTACATTCCGATGGCAGCAGGCCTACATGAATCTCGAGACAATGGTCGTACCCAGGGATACGCGAGTAGTCTGAATAGATGGATACGTACATACGTTAATATCTATGGCTTTACATACCTACGTATACATTCACACACACACACACATACACGCGCGCGGGCACGTATATACGTACGTCTCTATGAGCACTCGAAGTTTCGCGTGGGACTCTGTCCTTTTCCGCACGTTGCTGCAACGCGTTCTAATACTCTCTTCGGTCTTTTTTTTCTTTTCTTTCTTTTTTGGATCTTTTCTTTTTTGTTTTTTTGTTTTTTTTTTTTTATTATTTCAAAACCACTCGTCGATAATACCGTACGGTACATACGTACGTACATATGGGAATCTCGACGGGAATCCTTGATTCGAATTGATTCGTCGATCTTTGATCGATCGATCTATCGATTGAATACAAATACAAACGAATTTCCCGATCGTCCATGCTTTTATCATTAAAACGTTAACGCTTGATTATTTACGACGAGGACGGGGAAACCGATATGGAAGTGAGTAAGTAAATTGAGAGAGAAACGATTCGCGTTACATAAGTTAAAAAGCAACGAGGCAAAAAACGTAACGAGGAAACGAAATAATATTTGACCAGGGAAAAGGAG
>OU426865.1:5569776-5572276 GCA_911387685.1 Dolichovespula media
CTGATGCGGAGAGCGCGCGCGGAACGTTGACTCGGCATCGCCCAATCGGAGACCGGTTCGTCGACTCTTCGGCCCGCTCTCTCGGGGTCGTTCTAATCTCGCAACGCCTGCTCCTCTCTCCTCCTCCTCCTCCTCCTCCTCCTCCTCCTCCTCCTTCTCCTCCTCTCTCCTCTCTCCTCTCTCCTCCTCCTTCATCTCCTCTTCTTTAGCAAGAGAAAGAGAGAGAAGCCCGATAAGAGCTGCGATCTCCTCCCTCTTCACCCTAACAGCCTCTGCCAGTCACCCACCCAACCACCCCTCTTCCTACCGTTTCTCTCTCTCCCTCCCTCCTTCTACCTCCTCCTCCTCCTCCTCCTCCTCCTCCTATTTCCCCTCGTTCACCTCCTCGTGGCACTCTCGCTCGCTCTAGCACGCCAAGGTGAATAACCTCGAATCGTGTCGGGTCCTCTCTTATCGCACGTTCGAGCTTCGACGCTTATCGTCGTAACAAGTGTGTAGTATCTCTCTCTCTCTCTCTCTCTCTCTCTCTCTCATTCTCTTTCTGTCTCTTTCTCTCGTGGTATTCTGCTCTTCTTCCGCTGTACCGGAAAATGAAACGATCGAGAAGTCTTCCCTTCTTATACGAGAGGCAACCCCCGAAGGAAGGCAAAAAAGTATTGACCGGGGTAACTCTTCTTACGATTTTTAATCTTTACTTTCCATCAACCCCTTTCTGTTTCGATGAGATAAACTATTCAACAATGCTATATATATATATATATATATATATATATATATATATTTATTTATTTATTTTATCTTATATATGCGTACAACAATAACAAAAATGAATAATGAAACTAACGGGACCGAACGATTAATTTATTTAGACTCTCTTCAGTGAAATCATCTAGATCGTTACGAATTAATCTTGCGATTAATCGTATAAACGATATAAGATCTGTGAAAATTATATCTAATGTTTTTGTGAATTATTCGAAATTATCGACTAATTAATCTCTCTCTCTCTCTCTCTCTCTCTCTCTCAACGTTCGAAAGGAAGACGAAGAAGACGAAGAAAAATGGCGATGACGATGATGCCGATGGCGATGACGAAAAGAGAGTGATTTTTTTTTTTTCACGCGATGAGAGAATACGGCGAGAGCTCTCTCTCTCTCTCTCTCTCTCTCTCTCGAAACTTTCACTTTTACTCACGGCACGTTAAACCCATCCTCCTTTCGATGGAACGGATGAGTCAAATGCGTTCGAGAGCACGATCCGCCGGCGGTCCATCCTATCCCTCTCTCTTTCTGCTGGTTTGGTGTGTCTTCTTCTTCTTCTTTTTCTTCTTCTTCTTCTTCATCTCTTCCTACTCTTCTTTGGAACGCTCGAATTTCCTATCGAGTCACGGTCCAACGGGAAGAAAGTAAGAGTGGTCCGGGTAGGAAGTTGAGCCAAAGGCAGCTAGTCCGGATGCCAATGAAAGGGAAACACTTGCACGATCTCTCTTTCTTCTTAGCCCAGCCCCTATACTTCTCTCTCTCTCTCTCTCTCTCTCTTTCTCTTTCTTTGTTACGTCCCACCCCCTCTCTCTCTCTCTCTCTCTCTCTCTCTATTCCGTTCATTTATCTCTCTCTTTCTCCATCACTGTTTCATTTCACCCATCAATAATTAATCTCGCATACATATATTTCAATTTTTTTATTAATTAACCAATAGGATTCTCAACGTCATCATCGTCGCCATCGTCATCGTCATCGTCATCATCATCATCATCATCATCATCATCATCATCATCATCATCGTCGTCATCATCGTCATCATCGTCGTTATTGTTATTATTATTATTATTATTATTATTATTATCACTAGTATAATGTTACTTTTTTTTTTTTACAATCGATATTATATTCATTGATATTATATCATATTTTTTATAATTAATATTATGTTATATTTTTTACAATTACTTATTATCATCAATATATTATTGTACATCAATGATATTCTAACGATAACGATTATCTCCTTACCCCCGCGTTCCATATTTCTTTTTTTTCTTTTTCTTTTTCTTTTTTTTCTTGTTTTTCTTTTCCCTCGCGCATCGGTTAAGCTTCCCTCTATTAATATCACTCCAATCTCTACTTTATCCCAGTCGATATATATATATATATATATATCTTGATCCGCTAATAAGTATTATATATCGCGGTGTCTTAGTCTCTTAATCGGTGACACTTGACAAGCTCCATCTAATACCGCTCGAAATCCAATTTATAATTCATTACTTTTTAAAGCGTTACAAGAGGTTATGGGACTTTCACTTTCGCGTACTTAAGAAAAAAAAAAAAAAAAAAAAAATTAGAAAAAGAAAAAAACGATTCATTAACCTCGGACACGAACGTTAAAACGCGGGGAAAATTTCGAAGGAATTGTTGGCGGGTGAAAAAAAGGGGATGAGGAAAAACAAAGTAGTAGATAAAGCATAACATTTATATATATATATATATATATATATATA
>OU426865.1:5579776-5589776 GCA_911387685.1 Dolichovespula media
TTTACTTCGCTTTTTACCCCGGGCCTTCTTCCTCCTTACCTCCGCCGACCCTTCAGGAATCAGCGATATATTAGGTCGTAAGGGCAACGATCTCTCTCTCTCTCTCTCTCTCTCTCTCTCTCTCTCTCTCTCTCTCTTTTCACGCTTCAATCGTCCTCGACCCTACATCCTCGGGACTCGATCGCGACACAGAAATACGCTTTCGAGGCTATTATTCTCTGTGCATTCGAATAAAAGTGATTCTTTCCTTCTCTCTTTTTTCTATATTTCTTTTCTTCTTCTTCTTCTTCTTCTTCTTCTTCTTCATTCCATATACCAATAAAAAGAGAGAAATAGAGAGAGAGAGAGAGAGAGAGAGAGAGAGAGAGAGAGAGAGAATGTCTTACGTAAATTACATGAACTCAAAACCATTACTCGATCGAGCTTTCGTTTCCGTTCCGTTTAATCCATTTGTTTTAAGCGCGCGATAGAAATACTCGTACAAGTATGTACCTGGTGTGTCACTTGGAATAAACCCCTCACACACACACACACATACAAGGATACACACACGAGCTCTTACTCCGTTCGTATCGATATTAGAATATCGGAAAATCGATGGTCCGGGAATCTTTCGACACGTTGTCGTATGTACGTGATACCGAAAATATCAATCGTGTAGATACGTTTCATTAAGATATTAGATACATATGTACGTATATATATATATATATATATATATATATATATATATATATATATTCTCGATTGAACGAGTAAATTTGTAAATCGAGTTTCTTTTCTTTCTTTTTTTTTTTTTTTTTTTCTTTTTGGGTTTATTGAACGATCTATATCTGTTAGAGTAACTATAGTTTTCGTTATGGACATACGTATATATATATATATATATATATATATATGAGCCGTTCAAAAGTCAAATCGATTTAACTCCACTCTTCGAACGTTCGTAAATTTATGTGTCAAAGCACTCGATGGATTCCTCACATTTTATATTCACGACAAATGTCCCTTAATTCGCGTTATTTGATACCGTTAAATAATGCAAAATTTGTTTGGCCATTGAATAGAAAAAAAAAAAAAAAAATAATAATAATAATTTATTTCGGTAATAACCAATGATTCCATGACTATTCCGTTTTAATTAACTTTCGTCGTCCAATGATAAGTACGTTTACGTTTATACACCCTGTTAAAATATTTCATTTGAATTTATATTTTAGAGAGAATTTGTATAAAGGCAATTTTATATTATTTCATCGCACTTTTACACTTTTTGTTTCATCGAGTTAATCGATTTGGCAAGTAAGCGGCTCATATATATACGCGTGCGTGCGCGCGCGCGTGTGTGTGTGCTGTGTGTTTGTATAGCCGACAGTAATTTCATTAAAAAATAACAAAGTCGAGTTCGTCGAACTCGTCAAGAGTGGGAGAGTGACCGAGCCTTATTTGCGGTAGTAAAAAAGAAAAAAAAAGGGAGAGAGAGAGAGAGAGAGAGAGAAAGAAAAAACAAAATTACAAAAGGGAGAAGAGAAAAGAAAGAAGAATAGTAAAACGTGCTTTCTCTATTTGCGCCCTGTTCTCTTATCCTACCGATCGATCTGCCATTTCGCTCGAGCGTAAAAGCGTGTGGTACACGTGGAGAGTACATAGAGACAGTGAACGTTGTACGGAGACGTACATACAGAAAGAGAGAGAGAGAGAGAGAGAGAGAGAGAGAGAGAGAGAGAGATATGCCCGCGAAGGCCTGTTCTCTCCTTACACCCTTCGAAGCACGCGCGAACTCGTTTCGCTTTCCGTCCCTTGCGTAATTTCTTCCTCGACGTGCCTGCGTTAAACGCACGTATATAAACCAATAACAGGCCGTGGAGCAGGAGGACGGGAGGGAGGGAGGGAGGGAGGGGGGAAGGGGGGGTTCGTTACATAGGCCGAATTCTCGGATTTTCCCAACCGAAAAATCCGTCGATCCTTTCGAATCGATAACTCGTAACTCGACGAACTCGAATCACGAGGATCCAATTTTTGTCGATCGTCCGGTACATATTCCAACTCGATTATCGGTTACGTACGTTCGATATATTCTTACGAAAGGTCGATCGTTATGTATA
This sequence comes from Dolichovespula media, assembly GCA_911387685.1. Classification (NCBI taxonomy): domain Eukaryota; kingdom Metazoa; phylum Arthropoda; class Insecta; order Hymenoptera; family Vespidae; genus Dolichovespula; species Dolichovespula media. The sequence continues at coordinate 5,581,882 of OU426865.1, forward strand.
ACGTTATAATCCTTGTCAATGTACTTCGCTCATATTGGTGGAACGGATGTATTTAAATTGGACGTTTTGCATTCGCAAAATTCGCCGCGGTCGAATTACGGCCACGTTAAATAAATCGTTCGTTCCCGGTAGGAATTTTTAATGGGGAAGGGGGGTCATTATTATTTCCGGTCGAACGGAGTTATAATTATTCCTTTTAATCGATCGTTTACCGAGAGCTTCATACTTTGAAAATCGATATCGAGACGGCCGATGACGATGACGATGACGATGATTATGATGATGATGATGATGATGATGATCAATTTTTCCAGGATAGATCTTAAGATGCGTTTATTTATGTACGGTCGAGTCGCGTTTGCGACATTGCTTGCCTCTTACACGAGTATATAACACGTACGTACATACGTACATGGGTGCTTTCACTTTCCTAGAGCTACATCGACGTATTTCGACGTCACCGACGCAACGCGCGTTGTTGACATTCCGAATTGCCTCGCGAACGAACGAACGAACGAACGAACGAACGAACGAACGAGCGAGCGAGCGAGCGAACGTTCGAGCGAACGAACGAACGATTCGTTCAACTTCCGCCAGAGACACACCAACTTTCGCAATGAACAACGTGAGACGTTAGAATCTAATAGAACTTATGCCGTGATCCATTTATTACTTTAGTTCGCACGTTTATGGATCATTATTACGTGCTAGTTTTAATGGTCCTTAAAGGATCGATCCGAAATCGAATCGGTCCGATCGGAAAGTTTCGAATTGTAATAGCTTACGTACACACACACACACACACACACATATATATATATAGATTTCGTACATACCACCGCGTATCGTAGCTAAATCGTGCAACATACCCGCAGAACGCAATTATTTCTGTACTCGTTGCCATTATTTCATTTGCGAAAGCACAACCAACCTGCTGCTGCCGCCCATAGAAAGAGAGAGAGAGAGAGAGAGAGAGAGAGAGAGAGAGGTTGGTGGTTAGCAGTGATATTCTCCTTTCGGTGCCACTTGATTTATGCGTCCGAGATTATTTCTAGTTTTCCACGGAGCCCTTAATATCCCGTTATAGAGATTAAACTCTAATACGGTTATTACACGTATAGTTCTCGTTTTGAGGGTTATGTATCGATTTTGTGGTTATATTCGTCGTATCCAATGCATAAACGTCTCACCAACTTTTTACTCAACCAACGCCTATTTATAAATCGTACGGCTAAAGGATTCCATTAATTTCTACGACCCCCGTGTACATCGATCGGCCGATCCCTCGATTTCTTTTTCTCTCTCTCTCTCTCTCTCTCTCTCTCTCTCTCTCTCTCTTCCCTCGTAAAAACTCAGAAAACATGGCTTACGTAAAAAAAGAAGTAAAAAAAAAAAAAAAGAAAGAACACAGGGAAAAAGTTATATAAATTCTGCTGATAGTGCGTCACACGAGGAACGATGACGAAATCGTCCGGATTCGCGGTTTCTTCATCCTTTTTTTTCGCTCGAGTCCCGATCTTGCGGTGCTTCTTTTTTTATTTTCTTTTTTTTTTATTTATTTCCACCGTTTAATAATACCCTAACGACACGAAGGTTCGTTGACATTGGTAGAATCGATCGCCGGGAAACTTATCTTTTATTTTTGCAAAGGTTCATAAGTTAAAATCTACGTAGGAAAACGTGAGAAGAATTGATAAACGTAAGATCAAAGAGACGGTGATAGGCAATGTTAGGGTTTTCTTCTTCCCCCAACCAAAACCCACCCACCCTTCGCCCTATCCCTTCTCCGTTCGTGACCGTAACCGTAATCCCGAAGGAAGAAAGAAAGATAGAAAGAAAGAAAGAAAGACAAGATAAATCTATAAGCTCGTTCTCGTTCGCTGAAAGTTCGAATGGCGTTGATAACATTGAGGGGTTGTTAGAGAAAGGAAGAAGTGCGTGGAGGGATGGTGGTGGTGGTTTAGTATAAAGGATTTGGACGAAGGAACGAGCGTGTAGGATCTTGAACGTAAAGAGAAATGATCGCGAAGAGAAAGGACGCATGCGGCCAATACCAGGTCGTATATGTATATGTGTGTCCCATCTTAGATAGATGTGTGTATGTGCGTGAGTATATACGGTAGGTGTCTCTAGGTAGGTGATATTCGTGTGCTTTAGCTTTTGCGACGACGTTTGCAGGCGTGCGTGAGCGATCCTTCAAGGCCTCGCGGTTGCTCGCTTCGTCGTCGTCGTCGTCCCACTTTTCCTTCGTGCCCGGTCATCGAACCCGAGTCGCGCGAGACTGCTACTACAGCTGCTGCTGCTGCTGCTGCTGCTGTTGGTGCTGTTGGTTGGTGCTGGTGCTCTTACCTGACTGCTATTACAACTGCTATTGCTTTTGCTCTACGAGCGCATACATTCCTATACTATATGTGGTATGTGTGCGCGCGTACACACACACACACACACATATATATTTATTTATTTATTTATTTATATACATGTATATCCGACGTGTAAATGTGTGTGTTGATACCTCTCCCGAGATTCCAAGGTAACACACACACACACATATACACATGTTATATATTTATATACCGCATTACACCAGCGTGCAACCTTTTACGTTCGCGCGCAATCTAGACAGACAGAGAGAGAGAGAGAGAGAGAGAGAGAGTTACATACATACTTAGGAATAAAGAGCGATAACGATAGATTCTGTTAGTTCACGTACGGAGGCGCCACCGACCTTCTCGCGAATATCGTATCTCGCGAACTTACGTCGGCAAGGTAGAAAATTCCGTACGTCGATATAATAATCCCTGAGAGCTTTTGACGGATCTCTCTCTCTCTCTCTCTCTCTCTCTCTCTGCCAGATAGATAAATGTTATCGCGTAAAGTTTCGCCTTTCGTGGCGCGAAATTCGAACGATCCTCTGTAGTAAGATACCAAGAAAGAGAGAGAGAACGTAATCGGTTAAATTTCGAGTAATAGTCGTCACGTCAGAGAAGGGTTCTTTGTTAAGGGATCATTTTCCGATGCCTCGAACAGGTATACGAATTTATTGCACTTCCTTCCTGTTCGTAATACAAAAGGGACCGACGAGTTGTGACCTTGTCAAAATTCTATACCGTTTGTACCTATGCCTAAACTGTCCATTCCGTCCTTCCTTTTATTCTAACCTATTATTTATTACCTATACCATTGATAATTTTCCATTATTTATTGTTATTACCACTATTATTATTACTATTATTAACGTTATTGTTACTACTTTTGTTTTTTGTTACAGGTAAGTTGAAAGCTACGTCAATGGAAAGCGCATCAGGGGCTATCTAAAGAGCAACGTGAGTCATTTACAATTTCAATCGTTAAAACGACATCGCGAATTCTCCGTTTGACAATCCGTAATATATAGAAGAGAGCAAGCATCTCGCGAATGGCGACGAAAAGGAGAGAAGGAGGAGGGATTCATTCGAAGATTCGAGTGAGTTGGGGGTTGGGGGGGTTGGGAAAGGAAAGAAAACAAAAGCGTAGGATTCCTCGATGCGGCACGTTCTGGTGGTGCACTTTTGCCAAAGCTATTTGGAGCTTTCAAAAGTTAAAGCAAAGACTGTCTCTTTCGCCTCGTTACCGTCTTCCAAATAACCCTTTGCACCCGCACCCGCACCCGCACTCGCACCCTCGCTCGCACTCGGCGTCGCGCAATTTTCTCATGGTGTGAGCTTCTCCTCTTCTTTCCATTGTTTCCTTTTTTCTTTTTCTTTTTTTTTTTTTTTTTTTTTGAATAAAGCAACGCATGCGTTGCTCTTTTGACTCGGTAGGTCTCTTGCGAGACGGAGGGGTTGGTCGAGGAGGAAGGCGTGTGCGTCATCAAAAAAACAACAACAGATTGCCGAGGGTATAGAGATAGATAGAGAGAGAGAGAGAGAGAGAGAGAGAGAGAGAGAGAGAGAGAGAGAGAGGGTCCGTGTTTCTACGGTACTCTTTGGACGACGTAATCCTAGCTTAACCGGAAGGTGCCTTTAGAAAAGCACCAGGCTCTCGACGTTGTTATCACGTAGGTAGATCGGCGCAAGCGCGCGCGGGCAGCATTAGAGCCACCCCCAACGATCATCCATCCCCCCCTCCATTCATGGACATCAACCAACCCTCGAGTACGCGCGCTGCTCTTTCGTTCGTTCGTTCGTTCGTTCGTTCGTTCGTTCGTTCGTTCGTTCGTTCGTTCGTTCGCTCGTACGTTCGCTCGTTCGCTCGCTATCCAAACTTATCTTCGCGTTTTACAGCGACAGTGCGTCGTGCGGCACGTTGTCATCTCGCACGATCATGTCCGGGATCGTAGAGAGTCGTCGGGACGACGTTACTAACAAAAGGACGACCGTACTTAATAATTTCTTCCCAAGGGAAGTGATCGAGCTCACTTCGGTGGATCCGATCGAGCTCTGCGAGACTTCCATCGTTCTACAATCGAACGAGAACAACAACAACGACAACGACAACGACAACAACGTCGTCGTCGTTGATCTCGGACGGCGTCAACGCACAAACAAAGGTTCGTCCTAGACCCTTTTTTCGGATGGCATACCTAACTTATCATCCCACGCGATCGGTCTGTTTGTTTGCTTTCCTCTTCCCCTTTTCGATCGGATTTTTCGATTTTACATTGTTACTTTTTATTCCATTTTATTTTATTATTATTTTATTTTTTTTTTATTAATTCGTTCATCACTTTCGTCATCTCATCGATCGATCGATTCGATTTACGCGTGGTAATATCTCGTTATCATCGTCTTATATCAGTTTTCCTTAGACGTCCGTACGACTTTCGTATCACGTTGGTGGTTATTTAAGATCTAGATGGTACGACGTACACATCTCGCAGACGAATTTAAAAAGAATTGACAATTATCGTGTGGTGTGGTCAAAGGAAGATCGCGTGTCCTTGATTATCGTCGTAAAGAATTAGGATTCATAAATGCGAGGGTTTCGTTGAATGTGCTGAATCTTTCTCTCTCTCTCTCTCTCTCTCTCCGTTCCTTTACATTTTTGACGATACGTCATCGAGATCTTTTACGTTGCCAGGATGCACTTTATCTGGCGCTACCCTCTCTCTCTCTCTCTCTCTCTCTCCCTCTCCAACCCTCTCCCTCTCCGTCTCTCCCCCGTTTTTCTCTCCCTCTCTAGTTTTCTCGGAAAAAGGTTCAACGGCGAGGTTTATCGATTTTTCTTGAAGCAAGGAGGCTGCTCACGTGCTCGTTGACATTGACATTGTCCGCGCTGGCCAACTCACTTCTGCCATCTATCGGCCACGAACTTACCGCGAAGACTGGCTAAGAGTTTCCTTCGTTTGCTACTCGATGGCGTGCCGATCGTTCTTGATTGTTATATTTCCCCCGTCCGATGATCTCTGAGCTCTTTGATAAAAAAGGAAAAAAAAAAAAAAAAAAAATGAAAGAAGGGAAGAAAATCGAAAAAAGAAGAAGAAAAAAAAAGAAGAAAAAACCCGCCGTCGTCGTATCGGGTTTGCCCGGAATACTTAAAAGGGAAACACCCCGTTTGGATCGACTTGAACCCGATCCCTAACTTCCCCCGTCCCCCCTCCCCTCCTCCCTTCACCATAAACGCGCGCGTGAGTGCGTTCATCCATGTCGCGCCTGTAACGCTACACTTTCCCCATGGATTTGTCGCGATAACCGTATCAACGTATTTCACGATATCGTTAGCAACTAATTAAAAAATATATATATATATATATAGATGTACTATAAATCGTATGTAAAAGTTAGGAGAAACGTGTAGAGTAGAGAAACCTAAAGGCAAAAGAAAAGTAAAAAAAAAAAAAAATAAGAAGAAGAAAATAGATAATCCGCAAAGATAATCTGTATAACGGATGCGTCGGGGTCGTTGCGGAATCGTCACGGCTCAAACAGGTGGTCCGGTTCGTAACTTTTCGGTCCTCCGTGATATTCTCGAGCTCTTTGCGAAAGAAAAGAAAAGAAAAGAAAATGGAACAAAAAAATGGCGCCAACTATTTTCACGGATCGAAAACATGACCGAGTAGATAATCGGTTCTCGCGTTGTTCCTTATCTCCTTTCGACTTTGAAATTATTTGCTGGGCAAAATTGTCTAGACGACCGAAAAAAAATAGAGAGAGAGAGAGAGAGAGAGAGAGAGAGAGAGAGAGAGAGAGATAGAAGAAGAAAAAGAATCGAAAGATTACGAAATCGTTGTCATTCTCATTGGTGATAGCAGCACCGTTAGCCCACATTTTTAATGGAGCGCCGTATTTCCCAATGGGACTCGTTCTAAACGCGCAACGAGGTCGTTGAGCAATCCTCCGTCCTCACTTTATCCGGACTAGAGCTGCGATGGCACGTTACAACAAAATATTTACACAACCGGAGAGCGCACATTCCCAAAATAAGAACCGAGTTCCAGAGAGAGAAAGAGAGAGAGAGAGAGAGAGAGAGAGAGAAATTGGTTAAACAAGCAATAGTCCAACAACGACACTCTTCCTTTTCTAAAGGTCAAAAGACGTATGAGGTTGATGAGGTAATTGCAACGGGACATTGCAATCCCAATCGAAGGTTGACTTGCGTTACTCACTTACATACATACACACTTCCTACGCAATTATAATACGGCAAAAATCATTCAGATATACAATTCTTTTCAATCTTACAAACTCGTTACTTTCATACTTCGAGGATATCTCAAGTTGCTCCGGTTAAGCTATGGCACATTATACATTTTTCTTTTCCTTCTCTCTCTCTCTCTCTCTCTCTCTATCTATCTATCTATCTATCTCACTGGTAGGTACACGCGCATATACATGCATACATACATACATAGATAGATAGATAGATAGATAGATATATAATTGTATACGCAGGCGTTACGTGTACCGACTATTAATGCCATTTTAAGTAGACATTCGCGGACACCTGATCTCGTTGGAAGGCTAATCTCATCGCGTTGGCCCTGAGCCTTTGGAAAAAGAAAGGAGAGAATGAAAGGATTAAAAAAAAAAAAAAAAAAAAAAAAAAAATAGAATAACAAAAAATTAGCGCTCGAGATAGACAAAGAAAGACAGAAGAAAGGAAAGGATAAGAAGAAAGAAAGAAAGATAGAGAAGGAAAGAAAAAGCAACAACAACAAAAAAAAATATATATATATATATATATATAGAGAGAGAGAGAGAGAGAGAGAATAACGTAATAATAGATAGAAGCATGCACCGGCAGGCGGCCTGACTCTAAGTCTTTCGTAACCGAGCCACCGTCGTACAAAGACTCAGGGCCGTCGATCGCGAACCACCAGCTCAGCTCGCGAGAGGTCTACGTCCTCTATCGAGGTCTCTCTCTTTCTCTCTCTCAATCTCTCAATCTCTTTTTCTCTCTTCTGCTGTCCCTTCGCGCTCCTGTCCAACCTCCGCGTTTTCAGCCTCCGCTAAGCTAAGCCAGGGCGCCGCCTTTTTCTCTCGCCTTTCCTTCGTCTAGTAAACTTTTTTTTTTCACTTCGCACTTCTCGTTCTCTCTCTCTCTCTCTCTCTCTCTCTCTCTCTTTATCTATCTATCTATCTATCTTTTTCTCATTCTTCTCCTTATCCCTTTCCCTCTCTCCCTCTCTCCTTATCCCTCTCCCTCTTCCGGTCGTTAACTTTCTCTCAAATGGTTCTATCGTCGAATCGCAAGATCAAGGGTTAGAACGATCAAACGATACGTAGATATATATATATATGTGTGTGTGTGTGTGTGTGTGTGTGTGTGTGTGTGTGTAATCTCGAAATATAATTTAAAATGTCGACATAGAATTTTCCAATAACATTCCACGAGATCTACGAATAGCGTATGATTTTATCATTGTCCGAGACATTAATTTCTTTCTTCCTTTCTTAATTTTTATTTTTCATGTG
>OU426865.1:5594776-5599776 GCA_911387685.1 Dolichovespula media
TAGACGGACAGGTCCATTTTTATCTTTTTTTTTTTTTTTTTTTTTTTTTGAGAAACGTTACGTTCGTTACTCTCTACGAATTGTTGACGATAGGAGAGGCAAGTGCGTTGACACGAAGAATAGAGGGAGGAGGAGGAGGAGGAGGAGGAGGAGAATAAGAAGAAGATGGGATGGGTTCAGAAAAGAGAAGAGAGGAGGAGGTATAGAGAGAATATATATATGTGTGTGTGTGTGTGTGTGTATGTGTATACATTCGTAAGCTGTATCGAGAGTTGGAGGAGTTGGAGGAGGAGGAGGAGGAGGAGGAGGAGGGCATAGGTCACTCACCGAGAGCTCCGTGCACCGTACGAGGAATCGCCCTCGCGACACGCGAGATATCCTCCTCCTCCTCCTCCTCCTCCTCCTCCTCCTCCTCCTCCTCCACCTTCTCCTCCATCTCCTCGTTCTTCTCTTTCTTCACCTCCTTCTCTTTCTCTTTCTACCCACACACACACACACACACACACACACACACAGACCTATCTCCTTCCTCCCCCGTCATCCTTCTTATATCCTGCGGTTTCTCGAGCGCGCATGTATATATCCTTGACGTCTCTCCCAGGACACGCCGTGTAACGGAACTGGCTGGGCCCCCTTGAACAGGACGCACGCGCCAGGATTCTTTTGCCTCTCTTCATCCTCCTCCTCCTCCTCCTCCTCCTCCTCCTCCTCCTTTTACTCCTCAATCCTTCTCTCTCATTCTCCTCACCTACTCGTCATCACCCGGAGCCTAACTATTCGACTTTTGTCCGGCACCGACGTTCTACCGAATTAATTTTATTCTTTCTTTCTTTCTTTCTTCCTTTCTTTTTTTTTTTCTTTATTTGTGCGCGCGAGCGTATAATATCTTCGCTACCGGTCTTGAAATGTTTCGAGCATTAACGTCACGTTATGGTTCCTCTACGATCTCCAATATTTTATATCTCTTCTTTTTTTCTTTTCTTTTGTTTTTTTTTCTTTTGTTTTTTTAGTAAGCAATGTGAAACAAAATTCGATCAAGATCATCGATCTTATCCAACAACTAATCCATAAATATCTACAAAAAGTTTTCGATCATGTTAAACAAATATGTATAAATAGTTGACGATCATACTTCTACGACGTTGAGTATGACGTTATTCGATTTCTCTCTCTCGTCATCGATTACGATCCAGATTAGGATCGAGGATAATAGATAAGAACATATGTGATACGAATTGGATAAATATTTTTTTTTTTTTTTTATCTATCTCATAATGTTTGCTCGATCGTGAACTCGAATCGAATTTGTTGTAATTGGGTCAGGCTAGTGGGATATATCGGACCGGCGTATCACAAACGAGAAATCGATTTATCGATCGATCGATCGATCAATGATCTCTCTCTCTCTCTCTCTCTCTCTCTCATCCAACTATAACGGCCTCGATCGAAATCGTTCGGACGATAAGCGCGCGATAGGTGGGGCGGAGGAAAAAAAAAGAAAGAAAGAAAAAAAGAAGGAAAGAAAAAAAAGAACCAGGGCACGATGACGAGGGGTCCCCTCGGTGAATGTCCGAAAGGAACGTTCGTAAACAGTAAACACTTTCGGTTATTTGATGGTGGCAACATCACTGTTATTCCACCACTACGTCGTCGTAAGCGTATCGATGTGGCGCCGTGGACACCGTTCACGAAAGTGTTGCCTCGATCGAGTTTGGCTGGCGTTAGAATTCGCGTTGGAACATTAGATACATAGATATACACCTCTAGAACGGCTATGTTCGCCGCGATAGAACTTCTTTCCTATGGGTTACGTTGAAACCGCAAGGCTTGTAACAAATTCCGTACCTCGTTGTATCATAGATGATTGTATTACCATAAATCAACGTAACTCTAAAAACGACGTTTTCCTTTATACGCGTTATCGAGAATATTAAAAGAGCATATGCATAAGAATACGAAAAAAGAAAAAAGAAAAAAATGGAATTCATCTTTCACGAAGAATTAATTCGTAAATACGAACGATTAAGAATAATCATTGAACGTAAATTCGTCATTGAAAATGAATCGAATATTCTCGGGAACGAGATGATATATCGTACTCGAGGCGAGGGGAGGAGGGTTGATACTGTAACGGTATTCAAATAATTATCGTATCTTCTCTAGGAAATATCGAATCGAAAGCTGTATAGAGAGAAACGAATAGAGATACATACATATATATATATATATATATATATATATATATATATATACGCACATACATTTATTTATATGTATATATATATATATAGAGAGAGAGAGAGAGAGAGAGGAAGAGAGAAAGAAAAAAAGGAGAAAGAGAAGCGAGACGTAGGAACTTTCGAGGAGCGAAGCATGGGCATTGACATTTCGTCACTGTCCACAGCCAGGTTGAATAACCGACGTTACGTCATCATCGTACGCGTTTGCAGACTCTACACGTTTGGAGGGGAGTAGTAGTAGTAGCACCAGCAGCAGCAGCAGCAGCAGCAGCAGCAACAGTAGTAGTAATAGTAGTAGTAATAGTAGTAGTGTAGTAATCGTGGCGCGCAAGCGACACTGCCTACCCGTGGAGGTGGAGGTGGAGAAGGAGGAGATCGTGGTGGAGGTGGGAAAGAGAGAAAAAGAGAGAGAGAGAGAGAGAGACCACGCGGAGGTCGATCACCTACGTGCGGGAGTCAGTGACACCTCGAGGCGAGGATGGATGCTCTTTTTTTCGTACGTGACTACTACCACTGCCATCCTACCTACCCCCGTATCCCCCCCTCCCAGCCCGACCACCCTCTTTCCCTCTTTCTCTCTTCTTCTTTTGGCGAATCTCGTGAGAGAGAGAGAGAGGGAGAGAGAGACACCATCGTCGAGAAGATACACGTGGAGAGAAGCGTTGTTTGCCCGTACGTGAATGACCAGAAAACAGTACGGATTCCGCTGAGTCATCTATAGGAATGTACGTTCGCACGGGAATGTCTACTACCTTGGTGGTCCTATTCCACCATCCTGGTCGGTGCTACATCGACTCTATCATGTTTATCATCCTCCTTTGATTATATTATATAATATTGTATTATGTATCGTCTCTACAATCCGATCCTTTCTACTACGACTTCTTCTTATTCTTTTGATTTTTTAACAAAAAAAGGAAACAAACAAATACAATAGAATTTTCATCGACGTTTGACAAATCATTCCTCGTCGTTCGTTCTAATTATGGGTATGTTTGTTAAATTCGTGATCCAATTATTCGATCGATACTGATCGTATGGATAAAGTTCGATCTATCGTTCGTTGTCGAATTATAAAGGTCTTTACTTGCTATTATTGTAAAAACGCTTAACTTAATTCCCCTAGTTCGTACGTACATACATTGTATATGTCTACATATATTTAGAAAAGAAACAAATTAAAAAAAGAAAGAAGATAAGAAAGGTGAGAGAAGATAAGGAGAATAAAAATCGTGTTTATCTCGATTTGTTATCTGGCATTATTCGGCGGACAAAAGCGAACGTAGCCCGGATCGTAGAGGGAGGAGAGGAGAGGAGAAGAGAGGAGAGGATAGGAGAGGAGAGGAGAGGAGAAGTGCGCCTTTTCCGGCCACGGGGAGACCTTGACCAAGCGTCGAGTTCTCGAAAGACACGCGCACTGGCCCGGTATTTCGGCATAGCCCCCTTGGATCTTTCGTGCGTAAAGGCATACGTACTGTACGTACAGTACAGTACAGAGTACAGTACGCATGTATTTTATTATGTATGCATGTATATATGTACGTATATATATACGTACTAGGTATGTAAGTACGTGCGACGAGGCTCTTGACCCGTGACACACAGTCGAGCGCTCATGATCGAGCTTGGTACTCGAGAATACGAATGTCCTTTCGAGGCAACGACCCTGCGAGGACGGCAAGCCGAGTTATACCGGTATTCTTATATATATATATATATATATATATATATATATATATATATATATATATATATATAACAAAGAATAGATATATTTGATATACTATGTATATGCAAGACGAAATTATGAATAATGTCGATTTCGACAATTCGTTAAATTTTGTTTGTAACGTTAATGAAAATTGATATACGCTTTTACCGTATTCTATTATAATTTATTTGACTAATTTCAAGGCGCCTTTGTTCGGTTATTTAAATTCGTACGGCTACTTCATTTATTTCCATAAAATTTTCTTTCATACGTATACATATTTGTATATGTACATATATTATGATAATAAAGATGATAAGTCATTTTTTTCATTTCTTTTTTTTTTCTTTTTTTTTTTTTTTTTTGATCGAGCGTAGGTATTCGTTAGGTATAGATAAATTTAGACGGAACATAACTCGCGATCGATTCTTTTTTGCTTTTTTTTTTTTATGTTCCCTTTTGAGAACGAAATAAGTCGATCCGATCTCACTCGAAAGACCCTAGACGAGAGTACGCCGAAACACTTGTTGCGTGCAACTTCTTAAAGGAGAAAATAGTGGGAGTCAAAGTGGCCGACGTGTGGGACCGTGAGAGAACTCGATGCCGATAATCGATTATAGCGATAGATATCTCGACACGATTGGCGATGGTACTTTTACCTATGGTCAACGATCCAAGAACGTTAGCTTTAATGGAATTCGCGTTTTACCATGTTTTTCCTCGCCGGATAAACTTACACCGTGGAATGCATTTTAAATGATCCACGGGTGATTCTTTATCGATCCATTACAACTTCTCCTATTCCTATAATATATATATATATATATATATATATATATATATATATATATATTTATTCTATCGAAAAAACAGATTGGAAGAAATCCGACGAGTTCGATAAGCGAAAATTTGTTAAATCGAAGAGGAATCGAAATCGAAAAAGAAGAAATAAAGAAAGTAAGGAACGTACGAAAAGCGTGCGATTTAAATTGGAAACGAAGAGGAAAGAAAGGGAGAAAGAAATATAAACGTGATATAAAGAAAAAGAA
>OU426865.1:5602276-5614776 GCA_911387685.1 Dolichovespula media
TAGCTCGCGTTCATGCGTGTGCGAACAACTTACGTTACGTATTTATACATAAGTAAGTAAGTAAGTAAGTAAGTAAGTAAGTAAGTAAGTAAGTAAGTAAGTAAGTATTCGTTCTCTTTGATGCACACGTATAAGTCGTCTCTACTTTCTCCGATGCTCCCCTGCCATTGTATACTTTGTATATCGCGATATATCCTACTCTCGCACGCACTCGTAACTGAGATTCATCGTGATCTTCATCTCTGGTTCGAAAGTACAGGGCATGCAACTCTCTCTCTCTCTCTCTCTCTCTCTCTCTGTCTCTCACTTTAAATATATACTCAGTTATATAGCATCGGAATCGATCATCCCTGCAATTCGAGATACATGCATTATCATATATAAACGGCCCGTCCAATTTTCCTCTCGTCCTTCGGATAATTTTCTCATTCCTCGTGGATGAGGCAGAAATCTGTCTGTCTCTTTTGGGTAGAGAATCGAATCGTCTTACGGCGATTATCGCGCGTGGGTGGACGAGAGCGAGTGAAATTTTGCGAGGTTACGTAAGCCCCGGGTCACGAGCGTGCACTCGCTGCATAACTCGTCCCCACCCCCTCCCCTCCCCTTCCCACGTTCCTCTCTCTCTCTCTCTCTCTCTCTTTCGCTAGTGGCAACGGACTCCTCTCTTACCCCCTTCCCCTCCCTTTATCTTCCTTGGATGTGGAGCAATATGGTTGGAGGTGACTGACCGGCGTCCAGTCGCGTTCAATAACCTCCCTCCTTCGGTACACGACTTGCTTTCCCCCCACTCTTTCGAGTTTAACGCGTACTTCCCCTTCTCTCTCTCTCTCTCTCTCTCTCTCTCTCACACCACCACCACCACCATTACCACCATCGGTAACATCGGAACACTCTCGGAGCTTTTCCGCGAGACGCGTCGATTCTTCCTCCAGACTCTTCTTCTTCTTCTTCTTCTTCCTCATCCATTTCCTCTTCCTCTCTCTCTCTCTCTCTTTTTCCTCACCTCCCTAATCCTCCCGACTATCTACAACCCCAGGAATGGATATTCGATTTACGCACCGAGACGTGGTACTACTTGTGAATTTAGAACGGCTGAGATCTAGAGCGCGTTCAAGCTTAACCGACCGTACAATCTCTCTCTCTCTCTCTCTCTCTCTCTCGCCAATTCTCCTCTCCTTTCGATCATCGTCCTATTATCTTCAAGTCCTATTGAAATTTTCGTCTACATTTTACACCAACACATCTGTATATACTTACGACGCGTTTTACTTTCTTTTTTCTTTTCTTTTCTTTTCTTTTACGAGACCTCCATATATTTATCGATTGGACAAATCAATACATATATATATATATATATATATATATATATATATATATATGTATGTATGTATGTATGTATGTATGTATGTATAAATTTATTGACGCAAAAAGATGAAATCCGCTCACTTTCCGATATACCAGGTTTATAAATCTTACTAAATATTTCGAGATGAGTAACGGTAGAGGGAGGGAGAGAATTTAAGTTGTAATTCATCGTTTAAATCGTTGTTATTTCTCGATCCGATAACTCGTCGTAATCGTTCGATGATACCATACGTACTACTTGCATATGTGTGTATGTATGTACTTACGAAAATAGCGACCGAATACATATCTACTTATTTACTTACCCTCGATTACCGATCTCTTCCGTTCTCGAGCTTGCGCCATATATACATATATACATCATACATACATACATACATACATACATACATATATATACATACATATATACGTACGTATGTACGTACATACTTCCTCGTACGGGACATTCCGCTTCACTTTTCCTCTCGGTCCCGAAACTTACTTTCGGCTATTACATGTCGTTGGCCTCTCTCTCTCTCTTTCTCTCTCTCTCTCTCTCTCTCTCTCTCTCTCTCTCTCGCTGTCCGTCCGACAAAACTCCCTTAAGCGTTTCTCGAATGATCTCTATACTCTTACCTTACCTTTTTTCTTTTTTTTTCAATTATTATCATCATCGTCGTCATCGTCATCACGAGTTCACGTCTTGCGACGTGAAATTTTATTCGATCGTAAACTTTACTTTCCTGTTTTTTTTTTTTTTTTTTTTTTTTTTTTTTTTTCATATGAATCGTTATAAATCGACCATACGTATCTGCGCAACTTAAACGTAAACGCGCGAAGAATTTTTTTTCTTTTTTTTTTTTTTTTTTTTTTTTTTTTTTTCGTAGAAAAATCAACGATGAAAGAAAAATGGGAGGAATAATTGATAAGAATAAAAAGGATAATCCTCGGTTATTAAATCGAATGATCGAAGCTACGATCGTTGGAAATTTCGAACTTTCCGAAATCTGGGCTCGTTCCGGTCACGTGAATTCAAAAAGAATGAAAGAAAGAGAGAGAGAGAGAGAGAGAGAGAGAGAGTCAGATCATAAGGGGTTGATGATCGAGAAGATGTAAGTAGTCTCGGTCAAGCGTTTGTCGTCCGATTGAGAAGAAAAACGTCGTGTTCGATGGTTCTGGGAAAAAGAATCTTACGGATAGAAAAATACTACTGGGGGAGAGAAAGGGGAGGAGAGTGGTGGCATAAAAAGCGAGAAGTCGTCGAGAATCCTGAAGAGAGTCGGTAGAGAGAGTGAGAGAGAGATAAATAGAGAGAGAGAGAGAGAGAGAGAGAGGGAAAGAATGAAGAGTTACGGGGATGAGAGAGGTGGAACGTCCTCGAGGGGACAGGAAACGAGAAGCCGAGGAGAAGCCGTCGATAATCCGGAGCGTCTTTTCATTCTAACTCAACGTAACAATGAGACGACACTCGTTTAATGCACAGTGACTAGGTAGGTAGGTAGGTAGATAGTAGCTACTCTCTTAGCGCGAGAGGAAAAGGAATAAAAGAGGTGAAAGAGAAGGAGGAAAAGGAGGTGGAGGAGGCGAAGGAGGAGGTGGAGGAGAAGCCGAAGAAGAAGAAGAAGAAGAAGGAGGAGGAGGAGAAGGAGGAGGAGGAGGAGGAGGAGGAGGAGGAGGAGGAAGAGAGTAAGAGGGACACGCAGGGCATGCAAGGAGCGTGCGCGTGAACGCTTGCTGTTCGAGGGTCGTGCCGATGACCGATCAAAGAAGAGTTCGCGCCGTGAATACGCGATACGTAACCGTCCAAGGCACACGGCCACTGACCGAGCGAGCGACGCCCGAACGACAACCGAATGACTCGAGCATTGTCCTCTTATTGTTAGATACCAAACCCCCTTTTTTTCCTTCTTTGTTTCTTTTTTCTACTTAATTTTTTTTCCTTCTTTTTTCTTCTTTTACGTTCATCTTCGATTTCGCGCTTATCAAGTTTAAGGGCTATCGTCGATGGTATACCCAACGATTAATATAAATCTGGTAAACCAACGAGAACGAGAATTCGCGGGCTTTGACGGAGAGCACGATATATATATATATATATATATATATATATATATATATATATATATATATATATCGTCATCTATCGATTCTTCCATTTGTTTGAACTCGATCGATCGTTAGGGAATATATCTTCGTGATAATTGATCCTACGATAATGGTTACTTTTTCGGATAGACATCTCGTATAGGATCGATTCAATCCTCTTTCTCCATCGCTGTAGATTATGCAGATATATAATACATATCTATCTATCTATCTATATATATATATATATATATATATATATATATATATATATATATATACATATATGCCTAGAGGAATTGCATATACATATGATTCGCGCTTTTACTACCTACGGGGGATGTTTAATGCAATCGTAAAGACGCGATTTGCGGCGTTATAATCGTACGTACGTACGTACATTGAAAGAAAGATATATATATATATATATATATATATATATATATATATATACAGTTACGAGAAGAATAACCGAGAAATGGTTAAAACTACTGGATGGGTCCATCTAGAATGGTTGAAAATAGATATAACATAACAAGTGGCAACCACTAGCACCAACAGCAACAGCAGCAGCAACATCGTAGTTGTTGTTGTTGGGTACGGGCAAACAATTACTGTTATACCTACTGTATACTGTTACGAAGTAATTACGAATAAGGTAGCAGAGAGTTTATAGTCATCGTGCCAATCGTTCTCGTTCGGCCCTCCTACGATCGGCCTAGCAATTAATTTCTAGTTGGGCACGTTTCAACCTGTTGTTGTGACTCTTCTGACTATGCACTTATACTTACTTAGTTACGTACGTATAGTACATATATAAACGTACGTACGTACTATTCATCTACTCGTCTTCGTCTCTACGTCTTCGTTCTCGTCTGTCTTAGTCTCTTAGTCTCTTTGGTCTCTTGGTCTCTTCGTCTCGCGCGTACGCGTACGTGTGTGTGAGTGTGAGTACGAGTACGAGCGTTAGTGTGAGCGCGCGTGCGCGTGCACGTGTACTTTTACGTGTACGTGTGCGTGTGCGTGCGCGAGCCTCCACGTTATTAGAGATCTTAACGGTACTCGCACTCTTTATTTTCTGTCGCTCGACGACCCCAACGATCGCGAGTAGATCGTTATAATTTTTTTTTTTTTCCCCATGGTCTTTTCTATATTTTTTTCCTCCTCCTTCTTCTTCTTCTTCTTCTTCTCCTTCTTCCTTTCGTTTTTTCCTTTACGTTGCTTTGCTTTTTTTCTTCTCGCAACGAACTCCGAACTATTCTTTTCGATCAATTTCGATTGGTAATAATCAGGCAGGTAACGATCGATCGATCGATCGATCTTTCTTTCTTTCCTTTTTTTTTCCTTTCTACGATACAAGTATCTTTTCTCTAATTCTATCGAACGATTCGAAATCCATTCCGTCCTTTCCTTTTATTTCGCCGGTCGTCGTCGACGACGAGGTCAACTTCCTTCGATACGCGAACGAGAGATTGGTTAACGAGACACCGATGTTTAAAGGAAAAAAAAAAAAAAGGAAAAAAAAACGAAGGCGAACTCTCAGGGTCATCGATCGTAATATCCTTGAGATATTTCGAGCCTTTAAAAAAAAAAAAAAAAAAAAAAAAGTCCCGACTAGTTAATCCCGAAACTAATAATTGCCCAATTCCAACGACTAATCTTAACGACATCGTTTTATTAATTGATTATAATCAATATCTACGTTTAATTAATTACGAGCACGAGCATATATACATGTATGTTACGCGTGTGCGTTTGAGAGAAAACAACAAAATTATGTCTCTCGAGAATCGTCATCATCGATCGTATCGAGCGATCGTTCGAGAGTATTATATCAAAAAAAAAAAACAAAGTCAGAGAGATAGAGAGGAAGAGAGAGAGATGGAGAGAGAGAGAGAGAGAGAAGACAGAGAAATAATAATCGAAGAGAGAGAAAAATTAGACGTACGAGGAATTCTATAATTAATTTCTAGTTAAAACCGATCTCGTCTTCTCTTCTGTCTTTTCTCTTTCTCTCCCTCTCTCTCTCTCTCTCTCTCTCTTTGCCCCCTGCCCTCTATCGTTTCACCTACCCAACCTCCCGCCTCCCCCGAATCCCCCTTTTAATTTCCACGCGAGCAGCTTTCGATGAAAAAGCGAGTCTCGTCGGGCTCGTTTGCGAGAGAGAGAGAGAGAGAGAGAGAGAGAGAGAGATAGAGAGAGAGAGAGAGAGAGAGAGAGAAAAGGCCTCGAAGATTCTCGATTTCTGGGTATCGGCGAAGAGGAGGCGATGAACTCGGTCACCGGGCAACAAACTGCATGCCCCACCAACGATCCGCGGCTTCCTCCTTTTTCCTCTCCTCCACCTCCTCCTCCTCCCCCTCCTCCTCCTCCTTCGACTCTTTCTCCTTCTCTTTCTCTTTCACCTCCTCCTCGTTTTCGCGCGCGCGCGCGCGAACTCAAACGCTCTCTCTCTCTCTCTCTCTCTCTCTGTCTTACACACAGAGACAGATACCTAAAGACAGACGAGAAATTGCGACGGACGCGCGTTCACCGCCGTCACTTCCTCCATCCCAGCTTGTAATGTAACTCTGTTAAAGTGTTCCTCGCGAGCAGCTTGACCGTGAACTCTTTCGAGAGTGTGTGATGGCAGGCAGCGCTACCAACCTCAACGATTTCCCGCTGACTTTCGGACGAGCGTCCTCCTCCTCCTCGTCCTCCTCCTCCTCCTTTTCCTCGTCGTCGTCGTCGTCTTCTTCTTTTTTTAGACAAGAATAACCAATCTCGATTTTTATTTAACCCGCTGCTACATAGATCCACCAACCTTCTTTCATATTCTCTCTAATTGTACCGTACACACACACACACACACACACACACACACACACACACACACACACACACACACACACACACACACACATAATTTTGTATGTTCGCTTTTATTTTGTTCTTTTTTATTTTTTCATTTTATTTTTATTTCGCACATATTATTTATCGATCGATGATATCGGTTTGTATATACAATGGATCGGCATGGTTTTGAATCAAAAGAAAATAAAAAATGTAGAAAGAATGATAGAAAAAGAAAAGAAATTGGCCTAGAGTACTCGTGAAAGAGTGATCGATTTAAAAAAAAAAAAGAAGAAGAAGAAGGAGAAAAAAGAAAAATCACCTTCGAAGCTTCCGACCGATCTTTCTGGTAGATATATTTTTCTTTATTTTTTTTTTTTTTTTTTTTTTTTTTTTCTTAATAACTTCGTACAAAACGTAATAACAGTATACCCATAATCGAATGTAATAAAATTAATCAAGTAGATATATATATATATATTTTTTTTTATCTTGTTCTGTCATTTTTGTTCTTTTTTATCTTGTTCTGTCATTTTTATTCTTTTTTTTTTCTTTTACGATATAATAAATGACATATGACGTGGAGGTAGAACGTGGATAGATTTTAATTGTGCCAATGGATTGGCCGTAATTACAAGAAAGTACTTATGTTAAGTAGATGCCCATGGCTTCCGCTGACCCAACGACACGATTCGTCTGGTTGCATTAGTAATTTCGTGACGACTACAACGACTACAACGATTACAATGACTACAACGGTTACAACGAGTACAATGACTACGATGAATACAACGACTGTGACGATTACGACTATTACAACGACTATGACGATTACAACGACTATTACAACGACTACAACGATTACAATGACTACAACGGTTACAACGAGTACAACGACTACAACGATTACAATGACTACAACGGTTACAACGAGTACAATGACTACGACGATTACAACGACTGTGACGATTACGACTATTACAACGACTATGACGATTACAACGACTATTACAACGACTACAACGACTACAACGATTACAATGACTACAACGGTTACAACGAGTACAATGACTACGACGATTACAACGACTGTGACGATTACGACTATTACAACGACTATGACGATTACGACTATTACAACGACTATGACGATTACGACGACTATTACAACGACTACAACGATTACGACGAGGAGGTGCGATGACGTAGCTCGCTCCTTACCTCCTTCTTCTTTTTCTTCTTCTCTCGATATACTGCGAACCTTCTTCCTCCTCCTCCTCCTCCTCCTCCTCCTCCTCCTCCTCCTCCTCCTCTTCTTCCTTTTCTTCTTCTTTTTCTTTCTCCTCCTCTTCGAACGGATCGTGTACGTGAATACTCGTACGGAATAGCGGTTCCTCCCGCGTTCTGTAACGACCTCTGGAAACTTCGTCGACGTCTCCTCGGTGCTTACGTACGTCGTCGGCCGAAACGATGATTCTCTTTCTTGCATTACCAGTCGTGTCAAACAAGCGACATCCATTCCTTTTTCTTTTCTTCTCTGTCCTTTTCTTTTTTACCGCAAACGATCGTACGCTTTTCCATCGGAAAATCGTTCGAGTCCGTGTCCCCCTTTTGGAAAACGTACGACACGTTCATTCCAACGATTATCTTTAACAATTAATTTATCGATTATCGATTATTATTATTATTATTTCGATTGTTATCCTTTCTTTTTTGTTTTATTGTTTTTCTTTATCTCTAACATCAACGGATAATAAAATTATCGTCGGAGAATTTTTACGACTCGACACGTTCGTTTAGTTTCTATCAAAAGAACGATTATTGTTATTGTATTTTTATAATACAGTGCATATGTATATATATATATATTCTTTTTTATTTTGTCTTTATTAACGCAATTATGTCATTAGAAAATTTGTGATGTTAACGTACGTTGGAATGGTAACGCTCGGCTCTACGTAAGTCCATTTACGTGCGGTCTTGTAATCGAGTCTTAGGACAACGATCGATCGCGGCTACTCGGTCGTCGACCTTACCGAGCAAAAACACAATTACCTACCTTCGTAAACAGGACAGTCCGTGTTCGAGATAGCTCTCTAGTTTATTTCGCCTAACTCTCATAGTACGTATTCTCTACGGATCGCCGAGTAACTCTGTAAGAAGGAAGAAATGATAAAAAAAAAAGTGCAAAACAAAAAAAGAAAGAAGGAAAAACGGAAAGAAGGAATGAACAAAATGAAACAAAATGGAAATGGAAGTTTCCTCTCTCTTTCTCTCTCTCTCTCTCTCTCTTCTCGTTGGAATGAACGACATTGAAGGATACAAGGGGAAAATCGAGAATAAAAGTGCATTCCGCGAGCCTTCCGCGAGAGTTTTCTCATGAGGCTGAAGGGAAATATCGCTTTTTCTTTAGAATCGAATAGAACTATACCATTAACAGACAATGCGGAATCGGATGAGAATATGGGAACAGGTGCAGGTGTAGGAGGAGGGAGGAGGAGGTGGAAACGTCGAGATGAACGTTCGATTCTCTTAGAAAAAAAAAAATAAAAAAATAAAAATAAATAAATGAATAAATTTTTATCGTAGAAACGAGACGGGCTAACTTGAAGATCTCCCATTTGAGATTGAGAAGAACAATAATGCGCGTTTATTCGACGTTTATCAAGTAATTTGCAATCCTTGTTTGTTATTAACCGCAAAGTTTACGAGCGGTTGAACGGCCGTGTCAATCATTCGATATCGCCAAATCGAAAATCGCCAATTCGATAATCGTAATCTGATTTTTTTTCAACGAATTTGAATTAAGTTGGAAAAAAACGCTACGATGGGAAGTGTTACGTGGTGTAAATCGTTCATACGATCGATCTTACGATCGAAGAAGAAAATATCCTTTATTTTTTTAATTTCGTTGAAAACCTCCAGGCGGAAGTTATAGGAAGAGATATCGTATGTATTATATATATATATATATATATATCGGTTTAAGAGATTGAAGGAATAAGAAGGTTAGAAGGAGCAATAAGAGTTATAAAGCTTTGGGATTTCACGAGTAATTTACTCGAATATATTAGGTACATAGTATAATACATGTATATGTATATATATATATATATATATTTAAGGGAAGTTCTATACTGTATACTGGTTAGGCTAGGGGTCTCCGACGAACGGTGAAAAAGCCCGTAGCGTAACAGTCGTTTGCTGCTCCTTTTGCTGCCGTTGCTACTCCTGTTGGTACTGCATAGCGCGCGTTGACGTTGCTGCTAGTGTGGGTTACCTGGTTAGTGACCGGCCAACCGAGTTCACTGGCATCGGCCCTCTTCCAGGTTGGCTAATCTTACGACGAACGGAGAACGCCTGCCTGCTTGCCTGCCTGCCTGCCTGCCTGCCTGCCTGTTCGCCTGCCTGCCTGCCTTGATTCGCTTCTCTTCCTTCTTGTCCGTTAAACTCGCTTCTTCCTTCGTCTTCCATTTCTCTCTCTCTCTCTCTCTCTCTTTCTTTCTTTCTTTCACACACACACATTCTCCAACTAATAAGAAATTCACTTAGTTGCACGATAATCGTTTATGGAAATCGCTAATTCGTTATTCATTTTCTTTTGTGAGCTCAAAGAAAGAAAAAAAAAAGAAGAAAAAGAAGGTAAAAATATTAGCTCCCGAAGAACTAGACTAAGACATAATTCTTTTTAACGTCACACGTTAAGTATCCTTGATAGGTATGGGTTCGAGAAAATATCAGGAAGTGATAATTAAACGACCGTACGGGTCTCGATCTTTCGTATCCTCCTAGATCCCTTCTAAATCTGACTAATCCTCCATGCCCGTTCGCCGTGACCGAATGACGCATCGAAATTATATATATATATATATACATATGTGTGTGTGTGTGTGTGTATATATATATATATATATATATATATTATAACATCAAATAGATCCGCTAAGTTTTTCGAAGAGTTCCTTTGTAATAAAGCAGGTGCCTCGACAGGAGTATTTCTAATGATATTTGTCACATAATACACACACACACACACACACACACACACATATATAGTAGTATTAATTATATCGATGACGTATATATTAACAGAAAATTATTTCTTTTTTATTTCTTTGAAATAATACTTAGAAGCCGGTTTACTGCTTTTACGTCTAATACGATGATTTAGTGTCCTTGGGCCTCTCTCTCTCTCTCTCTCTCTCTCTCTCTCTCTCTTTCTACCAGCGCTTCCAACTCTTTGATTATGCACGCGACTAGTTCTTCGCGTTACATCAACGAAAATACGAAACGGACCCCGGGCGATGACGTAAAAGATCATTCACCTAGCGAAACTGCGCAGGTGATTTTTCTACGTGTCACGATGGCAACGAACTTTGTTGGCCCGATGTAGGTCAGAAAAATAAAGATCATCGCCAACCGGGAATGACCGAGGATATCTACGTACGTACGTATGTATGTATTTATATATGTACATACTTACGTTTGATCGTACGCTTCGGCGTAGATACGTACGTACATAGGACAGATAGATATATACATACGTACGTACGTACGATCGTATCCGTTGTCCTTGACACGAGTCCGAGTCAATGGACAAGAAGATATATATATATATATATATCTTTTTTTTTTTTTATCATTCCGGCCTCGTGTCAACTCGACGCGTCAATTTTCGATAAGTGCTCTACAGTCTCCACCCCACCCCACGCCCTCTCCTTCTTGATTATCGCGATTAATTAATAACGACTAATTGATAGAACATCTAATCAATCTCTCTCTCTCTCTCTCTCTCTCTCTCTGTCTCTCTCTCTATATATATTTTTTTCTAAGTCGTCCACGTTGACTATCGTCCGCGTGAATAATGTATTATTGTTTTTTAGGGCAACACGGTATTTCTCCGAGGTAGTAGGCCATAAGCAAAGAATTTTTTACAGGTACAGGAAAGTTGTAAGGAAATTGGGGAAGAGAAAAAAAAATGACAAGAAAGAGAGAGAGAGAGAGAGAAGAAAGGTTCGCGAGTAAGGACGGTTTCTTCGGCACGAAATTGTTGGAGTTGGTGGAGGATTGTGGTTGAGGAGGTGGACGTGGAGTTGGAGTTGGAGTTGGAGGTGGTTGTGGAGAGGGAGGAGGAAGGAGTAGATGGTGCAGTGCACCGGCCCAGGGTCGACGGCCGAGACGACTCTACGATCGTTATGTCATTCATGCTCTTACGCATGCACCTAAACCACTCGCGCTACGAGCGTGGCGTTCGCGCGGCTTTGTACATACACACATACACGAGTATATAGAAAGCGTACGAGTAGGTACTGTTACACGTGGCCAGTCGTCCCGATGACGAATTACGAATGATCAACAGTTTTTTTCTTTTTTTTCTTTTTTCTTTTTGTTTTTTTTTTTATCTCTCTCTCCTCCCATTTGAACGCGCCAACGATCTCTTACCTTACACGATAAGCATTCGGACCGATATATTTTATATAAATAGAGATATATACGTGCATATATATATATATATATATGTATGTATGTATGTATGTATGTATGTATATTAATACACGTGGTACGTCATATGGTCGTATACGGATACCGAGAAATATTTGAATCCTCGAAGATTCATCGAAGCGATTCTTCTTTTAAATTATCTCGTTCGATAAGCAAAGTCGTTGATATCGAAGGCAAAACGTATAACTTAGCGCTAATTATTATCAGATAAACGTAGTTCTGTATTTCGAATCGATCTCGGGGGCGGGGGAGTAAAGAATGAGTGTTCGAATTTATTGAAAAAAAAAAAAAAAAAAAAAAAAAAACAAAACAAAAAGAAAATTCAGATTGGAGTTAATTGAACGAAGTAAAATATTCTGTTTGAAAGAACGGTAGGACATCGATGTGAGCGCACAGAAAAAGAGAGAGAGAGAGAGAGAGAGAGAGAGAGAGAGAGAGAGAGAATGAGAGAATGAAAGAAAGAGAGAGAGAGAGAGAGAGAGAGATCGTTTCGCGGGTCATCGTCCGCGGAAACGGAAAACCACCTCGCAAAAGTGCTCTCGTATCGAGGAAGGCAGAAGGCGAACGGGGTGGGGTCAGGCTCAGTGAACTCCTCTCCTGCTCTTTGAGTCATTTCGAGCGTCCCTCTTCTTTTTATTCCTCCTCCCTTCTCCTCCTCCTCCTCCTCCTCCTCCTCCTCCTCTCCTTCTTTTGCCGCTTCGACACGCGGCATGCAAATTATCCGCTCGCACGAG
>OU426865.1:5619776-5647276 GCA_911387685.1 Dolichovespula media
AGTAGTAATATTTCGAAAATTTTGTGAAATGATTTTTAAGATGGGGGGGGGGGAAGAAAAAAAAAAGAAAAAGGATGCCTGACCAATCGAGATTTATTGCTCGTTGCCTGTGACCGATCGTTCGCTTTAACCTTCCCTCCCCCCCCCTCCTCTCTCTCTCTCTCTCTCTCTCTCTCCCGATAGACCCACTCCTTTCTCGCTATTTTTCTTTTCTAAAACAAGCCACACCTGCGTGAAATACCTAAGAACGTAACGAGTCCTTTATTATTTTCCCCGATTACGTTAGAAAATTTTTCAATGGTACCGAGAGACGAGCTAACACAAACGCTATACCCAATTCGTTAAGGTTTTTGTTTGTTTTTTCTTTTTTTTTTTTTTTTTTTTTGCTTTTTCATAACAGCTAGATAGGTTAAAAGCCTCTTGGTTTACCGCTAATTCTAAACGAGATGGAACGTTCGTGACCGTCCGTTACTACCGTACCGTAAATATTTTTCATTTTGACAATGATTGATAAAGCAAAATCTTTAAATTCCTTGGATCTTTCATTATCGTTCCAGAATCGACATGGTTTAACTAATAAGTACTATAAATAATCTCTCTCTTTTTGTTTTCTCTCTCTCTCTCTCTCTCTCTCTCTCTCTCTCTATCTCTCTATCTATCTCTCTCGTTATGTCTCTGTCCCTGTCTGTTCGTTCTTATACATAAATATTTATACCTGAATAACAAGAGGACGTAGAAAGAAAGAAATCTGATCGGTTTATAGTTAGTCTACGTTCGTTGCTCCTGGACGAACTACAAAACGAATCGGTTGTGCTCGCGTACGAGAGAATAAGACGAATGGATACCTTTCGGACTCGCATTCAAGATCGGACGGTAACGTATTTAGTGAATTATCATAAAATTCTCTCGATCGATACCATCGTACAAATAACATGAGGTCGAGGATCATGCAGTCTCGATAATCGCGTCTCATTCGCACGTGGTTTTTCCCAAATGATTTCTCTTTTCGTTTCGTTCCTTTCCTTTCCTTCCTTCCTAATCTATCTCTTACCCTCTTCTACGGAGCACCACACAGTGTCCTTTGAATTTATAACAACAACAACAACAACAACAACAACAACAACAACAACAACAACAACAACAACAATAATAATAATAATAATGGTTCAAATATAAATCATCCTTAATGGAGGAAAAATTTAATGGACGGAGTTAAACACAAGGAGATGTCGAAGGGGAGATACAATGCCTAAGGAGCAATGGTTATCCACTTATCGATGGACACGGAAGAACGTTTCGAAAGCGTTTGTTTAGTCAAATCCTTATTCATTGTTCGGTGGCAAACAATAACGCGAGGACTAATCGCATTTAAACCACCGCGGCTTATAATCGCATTGGGATCGTAAAAGTTTCTAAAAGCGAGTACCTACTTCACCGAATCCTCTCCTCTGCCTCTCTCTCTCTCTCTCTCTCTCTCTCTCTCTCTCGTCCTTCGTCCCCTCTCTCGTCCCCCGCTTCGTCCTACCTATTCCCTCACCGACCATTATCCTCGCTCTCTGACATTAGGAAAGAATGCGAGAACCAACCATGAACGTACCGACGAAAAGCTCGTCCGATTATTCACGGGTTTCCGGACTGTGCCAAATACGAAGAACAAATTCTCTAAGAATCCTTGCGTTTCCTTCGACTGTAGAACCGTTAAGTGATCTCTCTCTCTCTCTCTCTCTCTCTCTCTCTCTCTCTCTCTCTTTGGAAAGTAGAGTCCAGTAACAGTTCAGTTTCGATCGGCAACTTTTAGAAATATTAATAACAACAACAATTAATATGATAATAATAATTAATAATAATATAATGATGTAATAATTGTAATAATTAATAACCAATAGAAATGATAATAATAATTATCACAGAATAATTATATATTATAGAAATAATCATTATGATAATAATTATTATTATTTATAATTATTATTATAAATAAATAAATAAATAAATAAATAAATAAATAAATAAATAAATAAATGATCACGAGATACTCCGATATATCCTTATATCCAATAATATCGAGTACGTCGATCCGTCCCCATCGCCACCCCTCCCGTAAGAAACCTAAGGGAGAGTTCAGATGTACGTACATATAGACTGGATAACACTACTACATACGTACGTGTAGGACGAGACCGCATCGTTTCTCCTTGTTTTTCATTTCTCGATTAATCGAGATTGAAAAAAGCGGTTTGCCGCGGTCGTCGCGCGAACAACCGGCGGCGGGGGCTGGGGGGGAGGGGGAGGGGAGTGGTAGTAGTCGAAGTACTCGCTATAAACGACTTGCACCTCAAGAAGTAGCAATGCGAAACAGGACAGCTCGGGGCCGCGGCTAGTGGCACACCATCTCTCTCTCTCTCTCTCTCTCTCTCTCTCTTTCTCTCTATCTCTCTATCTCTATCTATCTATCTATCTATCTTTCTCTCTCTCTCTCTCTCTCTCTCTCTCTCTCTGTGTTCTCTGCTCTCGTTCTCCTTCGCCTTGTCTCGTCCCACGAAAGATCTATTCCTCTCTCCCTCTCTCCCTCTCTCTCTCTATCTCTCTCTCTCTCTCTCTCTCTCTCTCTCTCTCTCTCTCTCTCGGCCTTTTACCATCCTCGCTCGATTCAGGGTCGTACGGACGATCAAGTTCAACGCCAACGACGATGCAACGCGGCGCCCCTCCCCCCACCCTTCCGCCCTTGTCCTTCCAATCGTATTTATCCTTCGGCCCACGTCTCCCAGCACTCATTTTTATCGGCCTCGACCTACGTTAAAATCAATTCTCTTTCGCGTGGACCTTTATCTTTCCTTTTCCTTTTCTTTTTTCTTCTTCTTTTTATCTTTTTTTTTTTCTTTTTTTTTTTTTTTTTGTATTTTTCATTTCCACTTTAACCACCACGAACAACGCGACCTTTAATTTCGGATCGTTAAAATCATTCGGAATGTTATTTGTATCGGAGGGGAGGGAGGGGTACGTTTAAAATGCTGGAAGAGAGAAAAAAGAAGTACTTTTGACTTATGCCCTTGAACAAAATGGTTCTATTGTGATCGTTTAGAGAAAAAGGGAGAGAGAGAGAGAGAGAGAGAGAGAGAGATGGAGAGAGAAATTGACAGGGTTATTTCGTTTTGCGTCTACCGTAATAATTCTTAAGATCCTTTGCATTCTTCTTCCTCTTTTTTATTTTCTTTTTTGTTCGCCTATCCTAAAACCTTTTCTCTCTCCTCGGGTGAGAGGAAAATACAGAAATATCTGTTATCTAATTACGAGCGGAAAGATGGATATTTGTCGTAAATCGGTGTGACAAAATGTACTCGTAAGTTTCGACAAATATTTCTGAACATATATACTATACATACATACATACATATATATATATATATATTTTTTATTTTTTAATTTTAGTTTAAGAACAAACAAACATCATAGTTCGTGGTTTATCGTTCGATATCGTACGTTTAATTTCTTTCCGTTCGTAAATCTCGCAATTGCATATAAAAGCGATGAATCTTTTGAAACAAATGCGTCAATTCATATATATATATATATATATATATATATATATATATATATATATATATGTATATATGTATATATGTATATATTTTTAATTTTAACATAATCGATATTAAAAACGAAATAGGAAAAAAGGGACATTGGTAAATATTTAATATTCGTAAAGCGCGATTTGGATTCATATAAGATTCAGATCGTATCGCAGGTATATAAAGGAGAAAAAAAAAGAGAAAGAAAAGAAAAGAAAGAACAAGAACGCTGAATAATCCGAGAGTGATTTACTAGCCACGCAAAATCGTTCACGCGTGCCGAGTATGAAGAACGACGTTGGCGAAGAGTTTGAGAAATAGGTGTAGTAGAACGGTTTTGCAGGTCGCGGCGTAAGTCGTCCATCGAGGGCAGAGCTAGAAAGAACGGGTGGGGAGAGAGAGAGAGAGAGAGAGAGAGAGAGAGAGAGAGGCACCAGAAGAGAAATTACTTTTTCCATTTTTCTTTCGCGGCATTGCTCGAACAATTTCCATAAGCGAGTCGCGCGCTCTTCTTTTTATTCCACCGCGTTTCCTTGCTTCTTTTCATTTTTCATAACTTTCGGACTCTCATGCGAACGCCTGGACATTATCCGTGATCCACATTAAACGGACTGTCCTGCGTTAAAAAGAAAGATAAGAAAAAAAAAAAAACAAAAGAAAAGATCAAAAAGAAAACGATCAAACCGGATTACGTACGATTAACTCTCGTGTTAATTCAAACGACAGACGGCGCGCGTGCAAAACCGTTTGCGCGATTTAACCACGAAAGAAATTCTATTAATTTCGTGTTTTCTTTTCTTTTTCTTTTTTTTTTTTTTTTTTTTTTTTCATAATCCTCGATAATATCTTTTACCGCGTCCGTGGTAAGTAGTAAGGCTCGTTATCGATATTTCTTCGATCGTAACGATTTCATTTAATCGCCCGAAGCGCATTTGACGCGTCAACAAATTCTTTTATTTATTTTTTGTTTTCCATTTTTTTTTAAACTCGTTTAATCTCGTTTTCGATAGAATTCGTGAGAAATTGACGATCGGACGATTTCTTCTTGCGTATTCGAAAGGAACAGTAGTTTTTGATAGAGGAAGTTGTCGGGTGGTCCCTTCGTTCCAAGGGGTCATCGAGGGGTTACTACTGGTTCTTATTAAGAAAAAGAAAGATAGAGAAAGAGGGAGAGAGGGGGGTGGGGAAGGGGGGGGGGCGGTGAGAGAAAGAGAGACGGAAGAAAGAGGAGAAAGGAACCAGTGGTGGGCGTTTTCTAAACGAGTGCAGCTGCTCGCTCGTTGTCCTCGTCGTCGTCTTCAGGCTGCTGCACGCGTCGTACTCAAATGCACGTTGCATGCTCGACCAACGCAACTCTTTGCTTTTTGTTGGGCGAACCACGTACACACATACATTACACACATACACGCACGCATACATTAAGTACACGTATACGTGGTTGCATGCGTGCATATATGTATATATATATATATATATATATATATATATATATATATACCTTACTTACTTATGTAGATCGTATCTCGGTTACGAAGGAAAACTACAGAGTCACTCGGATCTGTGTCAACGTCGCATCTGTTTTCGGGGACTACGAAACTTTCATAGTAGCCCTGAGTGGTTACATAAGAAAAAGAAGAAGTAAGAAAAAAGAGGGAGAGAAAAAAAGGAAAAAAAGAACAAAAAAAAACAGAAACAACGAATCGTTCCGAAATCGAGAGCATTCCATCGAAGTGACCATCGAGGTGAAATCGATTGAGTGGGAGTTTAGTTCTCCACTGACACGATTTCTCTTTCTCTTAGATTTATGTAATATGTGGATCGATCTATTATCGATTCTTTCGTAGTTGCATAATAACGTCCTGCCTTTGTTGGTGTTCAAAAATATTTCAATAATCGTGACACACACACACACACGCACGCACACACATACGCTACAGAGACGTGCGTACAGTCGTACCGACAGTAACAGGAAGAAGGATCTCGTAGTTGTCGTAGTGGCTCTTGGTTACTACTTGCAAGTGGTCGAGGATGCTGATGACGTTGATGATGCTGCTGCTGCTGATGATGATGATGATGATGATGATGATGATGATGATGATGACGAAGACGACGACGACGAAGACGACGACGACGACGATGATTATGGTGGTGATGGTTGGTGATGATGTTGCAGGTTCAGTGACATCACGCACGCATGTGCGTGACGCGGTGTGCGCACCGTTATACCCATAGCCTGCCCCCATAGCACCTACTGCGGAAGTAGAGCCATATAAGCGTACTCAGTCGTGAGTACACACGCTCGAGCACTATCTAATGTTGGGCAAAAATATATATTTCATTTCGATTATATATTCCCTTAGGCGATTGAACGGATATTATTTTGCGTATAACAAGGGAAGAAAACAATGCCACATCATCGACGACGATGACAAAGATAATGTATCCGACGATAATTAATTGACGGGAGATGACGCTAATAAATTTTCTATTAAGTTTAAGAGATCAACCGTCGTAAAGATTTCGATTCGTTTCGAAAGCTCGGTAAATAATATGTGTCCGATGACGTGCCCATAGCCGGAACCATGATCAATTGGCACGTTTTATAATGGTAAAGAAGGAACAAGATAAGAAAAAAAAGAGAGAGAGAGAGAGAGAAGAAGAAGAAGATGATGATGAAGAAGAAGAAGAAATAGAAGAAGAAACGATCGGCAACCGGTCGTCGGTGCCTCAGTGCCAAGGACGGTACGAACTAGACAATGAAACGTTCGTTGCTGGGAAGCAACCAACGGCTTCTCCATTTAGTAATAACAATAATAATAATAATAAAAATAATAATAATAACAATTGCCTCCTACCATTTTACATTTTTTATCGTTCCAACGTGTACCATCATCGTTGTTGCATCCTAATGTTGAACCGTAATGACTTTCTTACGCACGAAGGATAATCGAAGGTATTAATGAGATACAGAAGAAATATTTCGTCGATCTGATTATTCATATCGATCAAGTATAGCAACCAATTGTTGTATAACAGGCATCTTCCATAAAGTTTCATTCGACTAACATCGAATTCGTCAAGAACAAGATTTAACGTCGTTAAACGGACGACGAATGTACGTTTATGTTCTGCGAAAGATAGATAGATAGAGAGAGAGAGAGAGAGAGAGAGAGAGAGAGAGAGAGAGAGAGAGAGAGAGAGAGGACCATTAAGCGTGGCATAAATTACCTTGACTCGCATAAATTTCAAGAAACTTTATTACTTTACACGTTTTGTCATTGATTAAACGCTACTGCTGTATTATCTCGCGCACGTCTCCTTGATAATAATGATAATAATAATTTAATGTAATCTTTAAGAAAATTAAAAAGGAAACGGAAGTTCGCGTTTGTTTGTTAAAGGTATAGAACACACACACACACACACACACACACACATATGTACATACTCTTAGAAGGTCGATGTTTGTCAAACGATTAAATATAAATGTCACGCGATGACTGAAAATCTATAGGGTTATATACCTATACGTTTAGCATATAAACCGTCGTTTATCGTTCAGGTTGTTAGCCGATTTCAAGGAAAAAGACAGACGGGGAACACACGACCTCCAACGCCGAACATTATGCTCGAGGTCCGTTCGAGAGTTCGCGTTAACTTACGTACCAGATCGCACGATGGTATTTCGTGTGTGTGTGTGTGTGTGTGTGTGTGTGTGTGTGTGTGTGTGTGTGTGTGTGTGTGTGTGTGTGTGTGTGTGTGTGTGTGTGTGTGTGTCTGGTAGGGAAGAAAGAAAAAGGAGAGTCTAGATGAATACGTCTTCGATCGAGAGATACGTTACGATTTGATTCGCTTTATTCGATCGTAAAATGGCTCTTATTCTATCGGGGATATAAACTCCGATCTCATTTCGCGTAGTGTCTAATATGGAATAGTATTCAAGAAGGAGAAACGAAAGAAAGAAAGAGAGAAAACAACGGAAGTCGATCGGCTTATTGTGCTCGTAATGGGGCAGCCATAAAATCATGAAAATAAGTTATCGCCTCGATGATGATGATGATGATGATGATGATGGTAGCGAAAAGAAAGAGAGAGAAAGAGAGATGTAGTACAGCACAAATCACGGAGAAAGTATAATACGAGTTTATGCGTTTGTGAGGCAATAAATGGTTCGAAAGAAAGAAAAAGAAAAAATATATATATGTGTGTGTGTGTGTGTAAGAAGAGAAAAAAGAAAAGAATCTTTCATCCTTTTCCAAGTTCAGAGGAGAACTAAATGCCAGAAGTGTTGGACCAGCCGGCGGCTCACGTAGCCGTTAGCGAGGGCGATGAAGATCGGCCTCGAAAGGGCAAAAAGGGTTTGCCTAGGCCAACGTGGAAAGGGTTTAAACGTCCCACTCCAAACCCGTCTCGCTTTCGAATTATTACCAAACGCCCGCCGCCATTACCATCGAGGCGCAACGTTACGAGGATTCGGTTTTTCTTTCTTTTCTTTTTTTTTTCTCTCTTTTTTTTTTTTTTTTTGTCGAAAAATATCGAATATCCTTTTCGTTTCCAGAGGATACCTCGGGATATTCCAATCGACGGAAAGAACTTCCGGTGTGGAAGCGTGACAGACAGGCAGACGGAGAGAGAGGGAAAGAGAGAGAGAGAGAGAGAGAGAGAGAGAGAGAGAGAAAGTGGGGAAGGTTCTCATTATTAGCACGACTATCGTCGAATTTCATTCGTGCAAGCAAACGCATAAAGAAATTTCTCATGGGTCACGAGGACATCTCGGTGGTCATGATCACCGATCAATGATCGTTTTTTTTTCGTCTTCTTCTTCTTTTTTTTATATTTTTTTTTTCTTTCTTCCTTTTCTCCTTCCCTTCTTTCTTTCGTTCGCTTTTCGTTCTTTCCGCGCGAAAACGCGTGTAACTAGAAGTGTAGAGTCCGTCAGGTTCGATGAACTCGGGTGACGCGTGGCAATCAATTTCTTTTTTTGCTTTTTTCTTTTTATCGTTTGCAAAAATCTTAGTAAAAGGGGGAGACGGAGGAGTGGGTGATGGGTGAGATGGAGGAGGAGGAGGGAGAAGAACGGTGTGGAAGGAGGCCAGGCCGGGTGGTGGTTTACACGCGACCGGAGACCTCGTTCGCTTGGAAAAGGATTGAGAAAGATCGAGATGGACGATCTCGTTTTTGCGCTTACGAAACGAGAGCAAGGATTGAAAGAGAGAGAGAGAGAGAGAGAGAGAGAGAGAGATGGAGGAGAAGAGAAGAAAAATGTGTAATGGAAAAGTCGAATTTTTTTTTCTCAAAAACAACGAATACATATATATATATATATATATATATATATATATATATATATATATATATACATACTTTCGATGCGAAGCTTTGCAGTTGCAAGGGATGGGGTAGGGAGAACGGGCGGGGAAGTTAGGAGATGACGATGGTGGGGGCTGTGTCGGAGGGTGAGGAGGACGAGCCCTTGAGGGACCGAAAAGAAAAGATACGAGGAAAAAGGAGGATGAGGATAGTCGTATGAGAATCCGAAAGAGAAAGAGAGAGAGAGACAGAGAAAGATCGTGCGAGATAGAGAAAGAGAGAGAAATATACAGAGATATAAAGAGAGAGAGAGAGAGAGAGAGAGACAGACGGAAAGCGACGGCGCGACGGTCGAGTCGCGCGTTGGCTCGAGCGAGAGGGCACATGGCCTTGGCCGCCGCTGCGGGGTAATTCAGTCAAGGTTTCGGCCGATGAACTTCCTCCCGTTGGGAGGAAGAAGGAGAAGCCTGCCTGCCGGCCGGTCGGTCGACGTCTCGGCGCGTCGCCGTTGGAGGGGAGGAAGGGGCCGGCTCCGTCCAATGGCGTAGCCGCGCGGCCCAACGAGCCGACCTGCGATTGGCTCGGCCGGGGCCCGAGCTCGCGCGAGCGCACTCCACGCTCCCTCGCTTGTCAGTGACCTCCAGCATTGAAAATACGATGAACTCTCGTCGGCCGTTCGTCGTCTCTCTCTCTCTCTCTCTCTCTCTCTCTCTCTATACTCTTTCTTTCTCTCTTTCTCTCTCTCTCTCTCTATGTCCCTCTGCCGTTCGTGTATCCGTGTGTATCACCACTACTACTATTACTAATATACCACTACCACTACCACTACCACTACCACCACTACCATCGTCACAGCCCACTACTCGACTAGCTCTCTTGTATTATTATTATTACTACTACTAGCGTGACGTACTAGGTAGTAGTAGTCAGGGCGTAGACATTGTAGATGCTCCTCGGGCTGGCACGCAGGCAAGCGAGCACATCAATCCCTCCCCACCAACTCGGCACAACACACAAACACAGACAAAGAGTAAGAGCAAGAGAGAGAAAGAGAGACACTCAACACAGCAGACGGCCTGTAGAACGACGTAAACGACACGACTACGACGAAAGCTCTCGTCGAGCAAGGGCTGCAGGTATCCAGCACTCGGCAGCAGCGCCGAACTCGAGTCAGAGCAACGCGAACCTCCCTCGAGCGAAGACTTACTTTCACTCTCTCTTCTGCTCCGTCTCGTAACGGCAGCGGAACGCCGGTTTCGCGCGTTTGTGTCCGTCCGTCCGCACGGCAGGGCCGCGCGCGTTCCTCCACTACTCTTCTATAAGCCCACGGCTTGTAACCTCGGCTCGGAACAGATCGCACCTGCCTTTCGAGCTGGCACCAACCAACGTTCTCGCGATCGTTATGAGTATAACTCGGAAGAGTCATGCTGCGCTCTTCTACGTCGTCTTCGTCGTCGTCGTCGTCGTCGTCGTCGTCGTCGTCGTCGTCGTCGTTGCCGCTGCCGTCGTCGTCGTCGTCGTCGTCGTCGTTTCGTTGTCGTCGTCGTTGTCGTTGTCGTTGTCGTTGTTCGCGTCTTATCGTGCCCAGTGCGTCGTGAACCAATAATAGAAATATAGGGAAACGGAAGTATAAAAAAACAAAAAGAGTATATAAATAAAAGGGAAAAGAAAGAAAAAAAAAAAGATAAAGAATAAGAGAAGGGAAAGAAGATAGATAAGGTGACAGTGAACGGGGAACAATAGTGCAGACGAATATTGTACGTAACTTCGTTGCAGTGTATAGTGTGCTATAGGTGACAAAGTGAACTGAATGTGAAAGATATGGATTAGATATATATCTATATATATACATATAGATAGATAGATAGATAGATAGATAGACAAATAGTTTTTTCTTCGATTCGACGAAAGATGATACTTACGGCAGACAGTAGCATTCAAGGGGCTTTAGCTACACCACCGGAGTCACCGATCTCCGGATCGTCAAGAGCCTCGAGTGTCTCGCGTATGTCCTGCGTATCTCAGGGCATGTCGAGTCCCTATCACGTTGCTCAGCTGCCTCATCGTCTCAGTCCTAACATGCCCACTATGGATTCAACCGTGTCCTCGGCTAAACCCGAGCCCGAACTAAATATAGGTACGATTGATCTAACGAATTTCCGATCGATCGATCGATATCGACTCGATTCAATCAACGGATAAGGGATATATATTTGTGCATGACGTA
This sequence comes from Dolichovespula media, assembly GCA_911387685.1. NCBI lineage: Eukaryota > Metazoa > Arthropoda > Insecta > Hymenoptera > Vespidae > Dolichovespula > Dolichovespula media. The sequence goes on from OU426865.1 coordinate 5,630,883, forward strand.
AAGTGCAGCGTCTTTGTAGATACCTCTAAGTATCTTCCTTGTTCTTCCCTCTTATCCAATACACTCACCCATCCCTCCACCTCACCCCACCCAAACTTGAACCCGAACTCGAACCCAACCCAACCCCCGCCTCTTGTGATAGCGCAGTGAAAGCGGAAAGTTGTAACGCGCCGATGCTGTAACTCGCTGCGAGAGAGGAGAAAGTGTTCTTCTTTCTCTCCCACCTTTCTCCGCGAGTCTCGCGCGCGTGCTCTCTCTCTCTCTCTCTCTCTCTCTCTCTCTCTCTCTCTCGTTCTCTCTGTCTCTCCGTCTGCGTCTCCGTCTGCGCGTCTTTCTCTCCGTTCTTCGACTCTCTTCAAAGTGCATCATCGTTAGACGCGTGTATCTCAAAGACTTCGGTACTAATTCTACACGCACACACATACACACACACATATATATATATATATATATATATATATATCTTTTTTTCTTTCAGAATTCGATGGAACCACAGTACTCTGTCGCGTTTGTGGTGACAAGGCCTCCGGTTTTCACTATGGCGTTCATTCCTGCGAGGGATGCAAAGTGAGTTATAATTTTTTTTTTCCTATCTCTCTACCTCTTTTCTTTTTTTTTTTAGTCTTCGCTTTATTTCACTCCTCGCGATTTACAACAAGAGGTTCGACACTCTCGTGTTTCATATGCCGACGAAGCGAACGACGATTCGATACTTGATTTGATATATACATATATATGTATGTATATATAAAAAATAAATGTATATATACATATATATATATATATATATATATATATATATATATATATATATATATATTTCGTGTACTCTTTCTCATTCGTTCAATTCTATCATGACACGACGTAATACGATCGACGGAATTTGAACTTTTGTATTTAGTTGGTGTATCGTGTGTCTTTTATTTTATCGTCGACTCTTGTCACGCACGATGAACGTAGGAGGAAGAGACGACGACATATTTGCTGACTGCGTTACGTGTCCGGGACATTCGAAAGTCCTTCGAAAAGTATCGAATTCGTCGTCGTGCCGCGCGTCTCGCGTCTCGCACCGCGCGGAACGAAGCAGACGAAATGCCCAGGAAGCGTGAGCGATGTGCGAACGAGCGAGAGAGAACCGTTCAAGGTCGCGGAGTGGTGTTATCGACCGAGAGGAACTCGGCCTTGGACACACGGAAATCGGACGGATGTATGTAGGTACACCTAACCGCGATCTCTCGAGGTTGTTTTTACCATCTTCTCTCTGTTGTATTTACTTTTTCTCTCTCTTTCTCTCTCTCTCTCTCTCTCTCTCTCTCTCTCTCTCTCTCTTCGTCGGTCTCTTTTGTATATAAAAATCCGATCTCCGTCCTTGTTCGATCTTCCGTAATACCACGAAAATACATTGAACGACGAAACGACAAGTTCTCGTTTTACGTCCGGTCGGAAGGGCAACAACGATGCTTCACAAATACGTACACACGATACAAGCTGGATAGAAGCCTTATTGGTCATTCGCGATAGTATTCGTAAAGAGACGGACAGAGAGAGAGAAAGAGGGCTCCGGCTTATTTCTATTTCGAGGGCAAATAACAACAAAGGGAACCACGGTTGGTGGTTACATAAGAAGGAAATCGAAAGAAAGATATTTGGCAAATTTGTAGGACTATCTATTTCCTTCTCTCTCTCTCTCTCTCTCTCTCCCTCTCTTTTTCTCTTTCTTTCTCTTTCTCAGAGGAACCTTTTAGTTTTTGGAAAAACATGGGGAGTATAGTAAGAGAGATAGAGAGATAGAAAGAGAGAGAGAGAGAGAGAGAGAGAGAGTGCAGGTAGGTAGGGTCCTTCGGGCTATTCGAAGGGCTACCTTCGTAAGGAGTCCTTTGTGTCGGTGGTTTGCGTGTGGCTACACGTTTCTCGGAACTGTTACCGAAGGATGTTAAATATAATAGAGAAAAACGGGAGCGCGCGATTCGTTTTCATGAAAAATTCAAAAGGGCACATTAACCATAAAAGCCAAGAAGATTTGTCGGACGATATTCAACCACGTAAAGTTTGTCAAATTCGTAATAAAGAGACAAAAGGTACGAAAAGGCTAAAGATTTACTCCTCGTGTACTGATGATCGGTAGGAAAAAGTAAAAGGAGGGAAATCTAATGATGGTTGGGGAGAGGGCCAGGGCTAGGGGCTAAAGGGCGGAGGTGGGGGAGTAGAAGAAGGAGGATGGAGAGGAGTAGAAGGAGGAGGATAAAAGAGGAGGAGGTAATAGCTAGGACTCGCAAAATCGTTTCGCGTAGCCTCCGAATGCCCCAGTAGCAGCAGCACCACCACCACCACCACCACCACCACCACCACCACCACTACCACCACTACCACCATCACCATCACCACCACCACTACAGTCGTAGTTACCGCCACCATCGACCGCTTTACCACCTCCAGGTTCGATCGTACTGACATGGAGGTGGTTGCCTCGCCAGGTGCCGCGTTTCTCGATCGGTTCAGCTCTCGCAGATATGTTCCGACCGTGGTACGGTTTGCTTCGGACATTTCTCCATACCCAGAGATACTACGAACTTTGTGTTTTACTATTTCCTCTCTCTTATTTCCTTTCCCTTTTCTCGGAGGCTTACCTGAATGAAAAGGGAAGAGGATGGCACGGTGGTAGTATTAAGCTTTCCCACAGGAATGATCGACTTTGGCCGGTGAAAAATCTTCAAAAGCGGCTAGGATCCCCGCGGCTTGGTGGTGGTACCCGTCAAAGGGAAAAAGATAGAAAGAGAGAGAGAGAGAGAGAGAGAAAGAGAGAGAGAGATCCAAGGAAAGAGAGAGTGACCAAGCAGCTTCCGAAAACCCTCGGAGAGGATGATTATCTTTTTGACCAAGGAAAAAGAGAAAGTAGATACTTCCGAGATTCGATAGAGGATAATCTACGGAACCACTTTGGAATGCGTTTCTCAAAGATCTTTCCCAACGTTTACAGTTGTTTTCTCTCTCTCTCTCTTTCTCTCTCTCTCTCTCTCTCTCTCTCTCTCCTGTCTCTCTTTCTCCTCTACTAAAGCGATCGAGCTCGAAAGGTGGGTTAAGAGAAACGGTAAAAAAAGAAAAATCGATGGACTTTAGGCAAGACAAAAGAAATCGATTTTTCATAATGACATTTGTCTAGATGGGTTCATTAGGAGGCCGAATGAAAACGATAATGCCGTGGTAAGAAAGATAGAGATAGAGACAGACAGACAGACAGACAGACAGACAGACAGATAGAGAGAGAAGGGGAGGATCGTTCGGTGTTCGTTCGACACGCAGGAGGTTCATGGCTCGATCAACCGGTACATCATCACTACCGTATCTTTCTCTATCTCTCTTTCTTGTTCTCAAAGCGGTCGTGAGAAAAAAGGACTAGGCTGACCGGGTAGCCGGGCCGATTGACTAGGTCAGTAACTTACGGGTAGGAGCGTAGGAGCGACGCGCAGGAGCGCCCCGCCGCCGCCGCCGTCGCCGCCGCCGCCGCCGCCGCCACCACCGCCGCCGTAGGAGGCGCTAAGCCAGCCACCGGACGGTGAATCTCTTTCCCCGAGTGTGACCTAGCCGCTAGCGGTAGAACGTGGTCCCCTCGTAGCAAACCGGTGGCGGAGGAGAGGGGCCCCGTGGAAAGGGAAGAGAACGCGGAAGAGCGTCCGACAGAGAGAGAGAGAGAGAGAGAGATAGAGATAGAGATATCTTTGAGACTAGGTCGCTCGGTCGTACTACTGTTGCACTACTATTTCGCCGTATGACGACTAACGACGAGTTTGCCATCTTGAAACTTCTCCACTTCTTCCATCTCATTTCATATCTCCGTCGGGTCGTCCTGATCTATCCAGCGAAAGCTCTGAAATCGTTGACTCGCGACGGGGCCACCGCGATCGACTCGTCTCTCCGCGTTGTTCCCTTCGATTTTTCTTCTTTTCCTTCCTTCCTTCCTTCCTTCCTTTCTTGCCAAATTAAGACTTCCCCTAACTCATTCCGACCGTCCTTTCCCTTCCTAAAATTTCATCTCTCGAACGAAATGAACTAGAGAGATAGAGAGATAGAGAGATAGAGAGAGAGAGAGAGAGAGAGAGAGAGAGAGAGAAATCTATTTGCGTAGCTGGCCGCGACATAATAAAATTTCCATCGAAGCAAAATATAGATATCGCGTGTCGGATTCCGAAAACGTTTTAACGTCGACATTAAAATACGTCTTTTAGGAGATATTTCGAGATTATAATAGAGATCCCTTCCTTTATCGTGGAATAGTGGATGTTCCTCTTTAAATCTTTTCGGGTGGAAGTGAAACGCTGCGGAGTCGTTTACGGGCGCTCGCTCGCTCGCTCGCTCGCGCGGGCGCGCGCGCGTCCGACGATTTTTCCGGAGGGTTGAAAGCAGGCGAGAGCGGTGCATTAACCCTCCGGTCGTCGACCCCCGAGCCAGTTACGTCACGTGGCTGCTGCTCCCCCGCCATTGCTTCCCCGTCCTCCTCTTCCTCCTTCCTACTCCTTCTTACCCCCCACCCTCCAACCGTGCCGTCCCCTCCGACCCCTCTATCGCGCCATCTCTCCATTTTCTTTCGCTCCCTCTTTCTCCGCGAGAGCACAGCGTCATTTTTGATGTCGTAACGAGTCGTGATCTCATTTTCATTTGATTGCGCGGGTATTTCGGTGCTCTCGCTTGAGGTTACTGACCCCGGTGCATCTACTTTAGAATCGGGTCAGTCGCTTATTATCGTGGTAGGTGTACTCGCTCGCAGCACCCGACCACCACCATCACGGGTATTTCTCTCTCTCTTCGGTCTATCTCTCTCTCTCTCTCTCTCTCTCTCTCTCTCTCTCTCTAATTCTTGATACCTAAAGATAACAGATAACTCTTGGTTATCCGGTCAACTTTAAATCGAACCAATGGCGGATAAAACGATTCCCAATAACGATCGTCGTTATTGATAAGTTCGTACGTTTTGTCGTTGGACGTTGTTTATTTTATCTAACGGAAAGACGCATTAAAGACTACCCAGCGAAAAGAGAAAGTTTGATATCGTTAGACGTTTCGAATACCCCTTTTCTAGACTTTCGAAATGCTCGGGTGTTTATCGAGAAACCGTGATCTATTTCCGATCGAACGTCAGGATCATCGATGACGACGACGACGACGACAATGACGACGATGACGATGACGATGACGACGGAAGGATGGGTGGATTTTGAGTGGTGGAGAGAGAGAGGGCTGTGCACCACTATCGGTTACGAGAAAGAGAGTGAGAGGTGGAGTGCAGCGAGAGAGAGAGAGAGAGAGAGAGAGAGAGAGAAAGAAAGAAAGAAAGAAAGAAAGAAAGAAAGAGAGGTGGAGCGGGCGAACGGCCGGGCAGGCAAGCAAGCAGGCAGGCAGGCAGGCAGGCAGGCAGGCAGGCAGGCAGGCAGGCAGGCAGGCAGGCAGGCAGGCAGGCAGGCAGGCAGGCAGGCAGGCAGGCGGACGAGCGGACGGGCGAGCGGGCAAGCGGGCGGACGGTCGTGCGGGCAAACGAGCGAGCGGTTAATGCCCTCTGTGCACAAGTTCTGTGGCGGAGAGTGTCGCGAGCGGAGTGACGCGCGTGTGCGCATGCGCGCGAGTTACGTACGTCACCGTTACTCCGTTTGGTCTCTCTCTCTCTCTCTCTTTCTCTATCTCTCTCAAACTCTTCCCTTCCGAAAGCAACTTCTCCTCCATGCACCACCTCCAGTACCTCCTTGGAGAGTCGACTAGCTCTCTCTCTCTCTCTCTCTCTCTCTCTCTTTTCTTTCTTTCTTTCTTCCTTTCTTTCTTTCTCTCAAACCATATCCCTACTCCTCGATATCGGTGCAGCAGCAGCAGCAGCAGCAGCAACAGCAGCAGCAGTCGCGCGCTCCGGTCGTTGGCCCCGCGAGAGCACGTCGTGCGTACGCGCGCGCACGCGCACGAGCACGCGCTTGGGCGCGAGCGTAGCCGATGCACGTACTTACTTACTTACTTACTTACTTACTTACTTACCATCCGTTGGCACGTATTATGCGCGCATAATGCGCGCACGTTGCCGCGGCGCCTCCGCCACCTCCGTCTCCGCCTCCGCCGCCTCCGACGCCTCCGACGCCGCCGCCGTCGCCGTCGTCGTCGTTGTCGTCGCCGTCACCGAACGCGCGCTTCTTCTTCTTCTTCTTCTTCTTCTTCGCCCTACACGTTCCACCGCGTGTCCTCGTCCAACACGACGGTATTCCCTCGCGATTATCTCGTCGCGATACGTTCTATCTCTTTCTCTCTCTCTCTCTCTCTCTCTCTCTCTCTCTCTCTATACCTCTCTACCTCTCTTTTCTTTATTCTCTCGAACGTTCGGTTTCACGATTAATCATCCAGGACCACGCGAGTTAGTTCCGCGGTAACTTTAATCGTATCAATCGCGCGGTATTAAGTGTCGAGTGTGACTTTACTCTCCTATCGTTCGTTTCCACGTTTTCTTTTTATTCTTTCTTCCTTTCTTTCTTTCTTTCTTTCTTTCTTTCTTTCTTTCCTTTGGTTTTCGGTTTTTTTTTCTTTTTCTTTTTTTGGTGATAAAACTTACTCGAAGAACGGTGAGTGAATTTTCCCCTTGTTTCTTATTTTTTGTTGTTGTTTTTTTTTGCCCCCCTTCTTTCTGTCGTTCGTTCGTTCGTTCGTTCGTATTTTTTTTTTTTTTCATCATTTGGAGATATCGTTAACGTGCGTATACCACTGTTTGAAGAGGAACCATGGAACTTGGATTAATTTCTATCGTCCTTGTACACGAGGGTACGTTATCGATAAAATCAAATCAATCTATTATACCTCTTAATTCTCGACGCATGGAACGTAATTCACGAAAGAATTTCGTAGCGTACGTTACGACGTTAAAACGCGTAAGAAATTCAACCGCTGTTCGGTCTTCACCGATCGTCATCGTTGAATCATCGTAGAATATTGTTTATCAGACGTATATTAATCGATCCGATCCGATAGGGATCGACGACGATCGGTGGAACGTTTCGAAAAAAAGGATTTTTTTATTTTATCGTTAGATCGTCCGATTGGTACGGAACTTTGGATCGTTCTTCGTCGTGTTTTTTTCTTTTTTTTTTTCTTTTTCTTTTTCTTTTTCTTTTTCTTTTTACGTACGTACGACGCGTTTAACAATCTTTCGAAGATGATCAGATAGTGACAATAGTCTGGTTGTTATTTCGGAAAGATTTTACGGATAAAACGAATTTCACCTGGCGAATTTATTCTTCGCGCGACGATGACTAACTATCGTTAAGATTAAAGAGGAAGAGAAACGAGAGCAGAAACGGAAACAGCAAAAGCGCGCGGGAGAAGATGCGAGAGAAAAGTGGTCTTCGTCTTCGTCGTCATCGTAGTCGACCCTCGTCTGACCCATTCGAGGGTGAATATACACACACGGTTTAAGAGATCGATGCTCCGCGTTTTACCTCTACCGCGCGACCTCCCTTCCACCTAGTGGTACGAAGGGTTCAACGGGGGTTGCTGCCCTCGTCCGGGCAGCGCGCGCGCGCGCGCGCCTAACTTGGATTTTAGACTCTTCGGTGAGTCCATTGTCGTGGGTTGCGCCTTTACGATCGCAATAACCTGATAATCCGACAACGAGAACACTCTCCCTCCAAAATCGTTTCGGTTCCGTTTACACGACTTCTTTCTTTCCTTTTTCTTTTTTTTTTTTTTTCTGTTTTTCTTTTTCTACGACTAAAATCGACGAGTCGAATGAATCCTACACAGCGCGTATTGACTTCGACTCCAAAAGGGAGTCCCAGGTATATCTCGTTATATCCTTCGATCGAACGAAGATCTGACGATCTTAGAGAGAGAGAGAGAGGGGGGTGGGGGGGTTGAAAAACAAAAAGAAAGAGAAGAAAAATCGAAACGAAATGGAACGTAACGCGTAATAGGAATAACATTTGCCTTCTATCTATCGATTCTCGATTGATTGAGGGAAGAAAAAAAAAAAATAATGAAAAAAAGTTACGATTAATATAGACCGTAAGAGAGAGATTTGTTACGTTGAATGGATCAACGTGACTCAAACGTTATTGCCATTTTCGAAACCTTGACACGTGCCACCGGCCGAATCGCCCTAGAGCACGATCCAAAATACTTTTGTTCGAGATTAAATGAATTAAAAGAGATAGACAGATAGATAGATAGAGATAGAGAGAGGACTAGTACGTAGGTACGTGTTAATTAAATTTTGTCCATCCGTCGTATCGACGATTGACCGAAAAAGAGAGAGAGAGAGAGAGAGAGATAGAGAGAGAGAAGGGTAATTTTTAATCGTAAGATCGGACTGGTCGAAATTAGTCATTGTTTATGAAGTTACTGGAATAGCCGGCCAATCGAAACGTTCGAGAAAGAGATTCGTGGAAGAGTTAGCGTATTACACGAGTAGAAGAAGCCACTTTGGTTCATTGACTTGCGCGAAGCGCGAAGATGCAACGGTACATCGTACTCTCTTCTCTCTCTCTCTCTCTCTCTCTCTCTCTCTCTCTCTATCGCGCGCGCGTTCGTCTTCGTCGTCGAAGCGAAGTTGAGGTAGGCGAGGTCGCGGTGTGTGCACGGCTGCTCTGACGTCACGAGAGAGTCACTCGCGAACGAGTCTAAGCGTATACGGGCGTGTGCATGGCATGTCTTTTCTCGCTAGCGTAGCTTGCGTTCGCGCTTGCGCTTCTCGCGAGTTCAACGACGACGACGACGACGACGACGACGACGACGAGGACGACGAACGTCGACGACGACGACGACAACGACGACGACGACGACGACGACGACGACGACGACGACGACGACGACGACGAACGACGGCGACGACGTCTACGCGCCGATAGTTACGTAAGCGAGGTCGTTGACCGATAGCCCGCCGGGAAATCCACCCGCCATGACCTACCTTCCTCTTCGTCATCATGTCGAGAACCGATCCTCTCTCTCCCCTCTTCTCTCTCTCTCTCTCTCTCTCTTTCTCTTTCTTTCCCTCTCCTCTTTCTCCCCACCCCCAAATCATTTCCCAGTTTGAAAATGCGAATAGAACTCACTCGTTACTTTTATATATATATATATATATATATATATATATATATATATATTTATATATTAAAGGAGATACGATAAAAAGTCGATATGAATATACCGATAGGGTAATACCATTTCATATTCTACGATCCGAGAACTGTCAGAAATTTTACGGCTATGAATAATATCGACGCTATAAATTCTTTATTAAGATTTATTTTCCCACCTTTCCCTCCACCTCTCGGCCGCCCCGACGTTCGTCCGTCTGTCCGTCCGTCCGTCCGTCCGCCATTCGGAATGATAAAATTATATATTACGCGGAATAAGAAAATATGTATATATATATATATATATATATATACATATATATATAGATATAGATATAGATATAGATATATATGGATCTTTAACGGGTTAACGGATGGATTATTTTCGAGTAATACTTTCTTCTCCATTTGGAGACAGTACTTTGACCGGAATCGGTATGGAATCGGAGTTATTAAGAGGGCTCGAGAGGGTTGTGAGCGTGCGAGCAGAGCGGAGTGGAGCGGAGCGGAGCGTAGGAACAAGGGAGGGAGGAGAGGTAATGGGAAGGAGGAGGAGGAGGAGGAGGAGAAGGAGAGGAGGTGGGGAAAGAACCCGTTAGTAGAGCGTTCGGAAGGCGCGCGCAAACCTCCGTGCTCGTTGCTGCGAGAAAAGGAAGACAAATATCGTGGATCGCGGGTATGTGTGTGTGAAAGCGAGAGAGAGAGACGAAAGAGCGAGCAAGCAAACGAACGAACGTACGAACGAACGTACGAACGTACGAACGAACGAACGAACGAACGAACGAACGAACGAACGAACGAACGAACGAACGAACGAACGAACGAACGAACGAACGTACGAACGACGAGCGAGCGAGCAAGCGAGCAAGCAAAGGGGGACTCTCACTTTCACGCGGTGAACTGCGGGTGAACGTCCGGGAATTGGGTCAGAGGACCCCCACCCCGTCGCGCCAGAGGCAATGTGCCGAGGCTCTATGCTCTCTGTGCTAGAAAGAGCCAGTCTACAGCCAAGCCTCGATACAAACGGTCGCTTCTTTCTTCCGCCGAAAATCGCTCCTCGTTGCCGATGTGACAACGCGCACCTTTTATCGCGAATAATATAAGACTATTCGTTAATACGTATATATATATATATGTATGTATGTATGTATGTATGTATCAATGTGTACGAATATATTCGACCGAAAGATATTTTCTTTCTATTTTGTGATCGTGAGCTAAAGAGAAATAGATAGATAGATAGATAGATCTATATATGTATATATATATATATATAGAGAGAGAGAGAGAGAGAGAAAGAGAGAAAGATAAAGATATTGAGAGTAGAGTATAAGGAGATATAATTTCGCATTTTCGCGTTAGACGTATAAAAACGCGCCCGGGCGCGAGCGCGCGCTTAAGTATTCGTTAATACGTTAATAACACGAAGAAGAGTAGAGATTCGTTAATTCGGGGTGAATTAATGGGGTGCCTGTGCGAGTGCGAGCTGGCCACCCCGCGCTCGGGGACCGATTGTTCCTCGGGGTCCTCATCGGACAGCGACGGTCAAACTGACGAGGGTTTCGTTGGTGATTCGCAGGGATTCTTTCGCCGTAGCATCCAGCAGAAGATACAGTATCGGCCCTGCACCAAGAATCAACAGTGCAGCATCCTGAGGATCAACAGGAATCGCTGCCAGTACTGCCGTCTGAAGAAGTGCATAGCGGTCGGCATGAGTCGCGATGGTGAGTTCCTTTTTTTTTTTTTTTATTTTATTCATCTATCATCTTATTTTCTTTTCTTTTTTCCATCTTTCGATTCTTATCTCATCAACGAGCCAAACGCGTTTATAGAACGCGATCTCTACGGGAATAAGGGAGAGGAGTAAAACGCGTAACGTTAGAACGCGCTAGAAACGTTTTATTATTCGTATCTCTCTTTCGGGCGCGAGTAAAACGGGGGGGAGGGGAAGGGGAGTATTGCGCGAAGGAACGAGAAAAAGAAAAAAAAAAGAAAAAGGAAAAAATCCGTGCGATTTTCCCGCGACCGATGCCGTCGTTTCTTGAAACGTCGTACCTTTTAAAATTTAGATTGCCAGGTCATTGACCGTTTGCGTAACGCTGTTCCCCGTCACACGGCGCAGGGGTGTCGCAACGGGCGAAAGTGGCCGCTTCGCCGTTCGAGAAAGCAGCGCCAGCACGATTATCCCGCGATTGGTGTAACGAGTTCGCTTTCTTTTTGAAATACTTGTGAAAGCTTCGGCCCGCGCCTTCTTATTTCTTCTTCTACTACTACTACTTTTTATTTTTTTCTTTTTATTCCTTTCTTTATTTCCTTCATCCTTTCTAAGGCGGTCGTTAATAAGGCACTATTACCGATACGACGAGTACCTACGACGAGGAGGAGGTCGTTGACCCCGAGTACGATTCGAGCCAATTTAGATTAAGACCCCCTTCGGAGGAGTTTGAAAATAGAAACGGGCTAGAAATAGAAATATCTCTTTCTCTCTCTCTCGAGAGAGAGAGAATATTCTCGAGATCGTCGAACGTAACGCTCGTATATTATTATTAATCCTCGTCGTAATCTAATAATAATTTTAATTAATTTTATCGTCGCGTCATTCGAATTCTATGGGATGGAGACGTTTTATATATATATATATATATATATATATATATATATATATATATATAAAAAGAACAAGACAAAAAAGAAAAGAAAGAATCGGATCGAAATTTATTTTTCATCAGTACATTAACAACACACGTACGATAAGAGGGAAATGTAGAAGGCAAAGCTCTCTCGGGGTCAATAATCTCTCTCTCTCTCTCTCTTTCTCTCTTTCTCGCGAGTCGTAGCTCGGCTCGCGGCTAAGTCGAGTCCGTAGAAAGAGTACCGCTACGTGCCGCTACATCCCCGGTGACCCTCGCGGCTACCCTCCCTCCACCCACCTTCTCCTCCCCATCATCATCATCACTACCACCACCACCATCACCACCACCACCACCACCATCATCATCACCACTCTAACGCTATCTCTTCCGTCGCACGGAACGAGCAGTAGCCTCTCCCTCCCACTCCTCGCGCGGTGACGAGCGCAGCGAGAGTGCGCGCTGCTCCCTGGACGCGTCAGCGTCGCGTGGCGCTAAACATCGTGCGGAGACCTCGCGAACTTTGCTTACTCCCACCATTGGCCCGGCTACTCCCACTCCTCGCGCGACTCACCTGCCGGTGGTGGTGGCGGTGGCGCATGCTCGCGACGTTGGCCGAAGGCTCATTCCGCGAGCGGACGTCGCCGCGGTCACGTCGTTCGCGGATAGATATCTCCTATCACGCACGCATGCACGCACACCCCGTCGATATGTAGCCAATGCGAATACGCGTTCTCTCGTGTTATTTTCCAAAATGAAGATCCTTTCGCGAATCGAACCAAGAGATAAAGAAATCTTATCGATACATATTATTATCATTATTATCGTTATTATTATTATGTCCAATTCGAAAGGATAAAATAAAAGAATAATGAAAGTTCCCATTGGATCGATAACTTTGATCTTTTCTATCCAAATAGATAAAGAAAACTCGTGCATACTTATATAGAACTTTGTTTTCCTCCCTATGATTTTGTTTTCGCTTTCTCTCTCTTTCTATCGTGTACCTAACGAGTCTATCCTTAGATCAAGGACATCTCTCTTTCTCTCTCTCTCTTTCTCCCCTTTCGCCTCCTCTAAGCGCAGGCGTTCGTTCGTTCGTCCGCCCGCCCGCCCGCCCGCCCATCCTCCCGCCAGCTAGTCAGCCAGCCAGCCAGCCAGCCAGCCAGCCAGCCACCAGCCAGCCCGCCCGTCCTTCTCTCATGTTGACCGCTACGCTCGACGAGTACGTTCGCTGCTATATAGGCTATATAGGTCGGCGGTACGCCTCGCGCGGCTGTCGCTGAAAGCAAGTTCAAGGCCAAAGGCTCGGCAAAGGCCACAATCGCGTCGGCGGTGCCGCGGTGGTGGCGGTGGTGGTGGGGCGTCTTTGATGGCTGAATAAGTGGAGGGGCTGTTGAACGCAAGTCGCGGAACATCACTCAGTCGGCGGTGATGCTGTCTCGCGTTTGCACGCGTCGTTCCGTCCCGCTCGGGTCTTTCAAGAGCATATAAAGTAAGCGGACGTATTCGAAGCGCGGCGTGCGTCGCGTGTCCCGCCAAACCGAGCTGCCGATTCTTACTTTTTTTTTTCTATTTTTCTTCTCCCTCCCGGTCCCCCGGAGTGACTTGTCCGGCGCCGTTCGAGTCAGCCTAGATCGAAGAGATCGTCGAATAAATATATAAGACGTTTTACTTTGCGATAAGTAATTTTTTGTTTTCGTCGGTTACGAGGAGGGTACCATAAACAAATCGGTCGACGAACCGCACAACGATCGGGGATATTATTTTTTTGTCTATACTCTCTTGTGCGCGTCAGTCGGTAGTGTTCTATGCGTTCTCGGGAATAATCGATAAGCGAGTAAAATAACCAAAGAGAATCGGCGTTGTTTGTTTTTGTTTTTTCTCTCTTTTTTTTTTTTTATTCCACGCGTTTCCCTCGACCGTCATGGGAGACGAGTTACCTATTCTCAAAGGAATCCTCAATGGAGTCGTGGATTATCATAATGCACGTAGGTTGCTCGATGGATATCTCTCTCTCTCTCTCTCTCTCTCTCTCTCTCTCTCTCTCTTTATCTATCTATCTCTATCTCTATCTATCCATCTATCTATCTCTTTTTACCGCTCTCGTGTCCTCCGTCAAAAAATTCTACAACGAGGTCGCTTTACTTTCTAACCGAAGATTCGTACCGTGCTAACTTTCGTCTCGGTGCGAGAAAGTCGTGCGCTTTCACCCTTCGACGTGAAGTCTTTCTTTTCCTTTTGTTTTTTCTTTCTCTTTTTTTCCTTCTTTTTTCTCTTCTTCTTCTTCTTCTTCTTCTTCTTTCTCTCCTCGCGGGTAAAGAGCAGGCCGGCGACGGTCAACCGTCGACGTATCAACCGATTAGCAGCCTGCGTCACGCGAGCACCGATATGTGCACGTCGAGGAAGGTCGACAGCGTGAATCATTCGCGTCCATCGATCGCATTGACAGTGTTTAACGGCTCTTCTCTCTCTCTCTCTCTCTCTCTCTCTCCCTCTCTCTCTCTCTCTTTCTCTCACTCACTCTCTCACTCTCTCTCTCGCTCCATTTTTCCTCTCCGATCGACGTTTACACTTGTCTAATACTTGGCGCTTCCGTTTTCGGTTACAGCGGTGCGATTCGGCCGCGTGCCCAAGCGCGAGAAGGCCAGGATTTTGGCTGCCATGCAGCAGAGCTCCCACAGTCGCTCTCAGGAGAAGGCAGTAGCGGCCGAGCTGGAGGACGAACAGCGTTTACTGGCTACCGTCGTCCGGGCTCACCTCGACACATGCGACTTTACAAGGGACAAGGTCGCGCCCGTTCTCGCGAGAGCACGAGAGACACCGAACTACACGGCCTGTCCACCGACCTTGGTAAGAATGAATTTTTAACGACTACAACTTGAACGTAAATATGGATAGACGCGAGATCGACACGAGAGGCATTACCTCAAACGTGTTTGATTATGCCTCGGTATCTACGAGAAATTTGTCTTTAATTTCAAACGTGCGTTACCGTTCAACGAACGTATTCCACTCCCAACCCACGAATCATTTAACACATCTCTCCGATCGATCCGATCTATGGGGGAAATATCGTTGCCTACCGGTCGTCCTTTGAAACTCGAAGCGAATGAGGAGAAGAGCGACACATTGCCGGAACGTTTAACGCGGAGGACGACCGGTCTCCCGCCGATTCGCTGTTAGCGAATAAATGCGTAAACGAGCTCATCTTCGACTTAATATCGTCTAGTGTCGTCCTCTGACCTCGCACGTTTGTTTTTTTCCTTATGTCGACAGGCATGCCCGCTGAATCCGAATCCTCAACCGCTGACCGGCCAGCAAGAATTGCTTCAGGATTTCTCAAAGAGGTTCTCGCCGGCCATCCGTGGCGTCGTGGAGTTCGCCAAGCGCATCCCTGGATTCAGCCTGCTGGCTCAGGATGACCAGGTCACACTTTTGAAGGCAGGCGTCTTCGAGGTCTTACTCGTTAGGCTGGCCTGCATGTTTGACGCTCAAACGAACAGCATGATATGCCTGAACGGTCAAGTGTTGAAGCGCGAATCCATCCACAACAGCAGCAACGCGAGATTCCTTATGGACTCGATGTTCGATTTCGCCGAAAGGGTCAACTCTCTACGGCTGTCGGACGCCGAGCTCGGATTGTTCTGCTCGGTGGTCGTAATAGCCGCGGACAGACCGGGACTACGCAATACCGAACTCGTCGAACGTATGCACAACAAGTTGCGCAACGCTCTGCAAACGGTACTCGCCCAGAGCCATCCCCAGCATCCGGATATATTGAGGGAATTGTTGAAAAAGATACCCGATCTTAGAACGTTAAACACTTTGCACTCGGAGAAGCTTCTCGCGTTCAAGATGACCGAGCAACAGCAGCAACTCCAGGCACAGCAGCAACAGCAGACGCAACATGTGATAGCGACGAATCAACAGCAGCAGCAGCAGCAGCAGCAGCAGCAGCAGCAGCAGCAGCAGCAGCAGCAACAGCAACAACAGCAAACGCAATCGGGTCAACAACAGCAGGCACAGCAACAACATTGGCCGATGGAGGAGGAACCTCCGGCCTCTTGGGGTTCGGCCTCGGACGTCACCCTCGACGAGGCCGTCAAGAGTCCACTCGGTAGCGTCTCGAGTACCGAGAGCACGTGCAGCGGCGAGGTAGCCTCCCTGACGGAGTACCACCACGTCGCGGCGACGCCGAGCGGACACCACGCGTCGAGCGCACCCCTTCTCGCCGCAACGTTAGCCGGTGGTTTGTGTCCGCACCGTAGGCGGGCCAATTCCGGGAGTACCAGCTCGGGCGAGGACGAGCTACATCGCGGAAGCTTGAGCAAGACCCCTCAGCCCCCTCACTGTCCGCGTTTCCGCAAGTTGGACTCGCCGAGCGACAGCGGCATAGAATCCGGCACCGAAAAGCCCGACAAGCCGGCGAGTAGCAGCGCCAGCAGCGCACCGACCTCGGTTTGCTCGAGTCCACGCTCCGAGGACAAGGAGGTCGAGGATATGCCGGTACTGAAACGCGTCCTGCAGGCGCCGCCGCTCTACGATACGAACTCGTTGATGGACGAGGCGTACAAGCCGCACAAGAAGTTCCGTGCCCTAAGGCAAAAGGACAGTGCCGAGGCCGAGCCAGCGGTGGTCGTCCAACACGCCCAATCCCAGTTACACCTCC
>OU426865.1:5662276-5667276 GCA_911387685.1 Dolichovespula media
ATCTTTTGGGTTCGCGAAAATGAACGAAAGGGAAGGATACATACATACATATATATATATATATATATATATATATATATATATATATGTATGTATAACGATGACTTCCTGCGTCCGCTACCGCGCGTTACGAGAGAGGAGGCATTCTCTTCCTTTTACACGACCTCGGGACTACGACTCTCGGCAAGAGTCGATTACTCACGGTCCCGTTAAAACCCGTTGATATCGGTCCGTAGTGGCCCCGACTAGTCTGAATCAAC
This sequence comes from Dolichovespula media, assembly GCA_911387685.1. Taxonomy (NCBI): domain Eukaryota; kingdom Metazoa; phylum Arthropoda; class Insecta; order Hymenoptera; family Vespidae; genus Dolichovespula; species Dolichovespula media. Next base: position 5,662,537 of record OU426865.1, read on the forward strand.
GACCCACTTCAAGCCACGAAACGGTCTCACGTTTCGTCTTTTTCTCTCTCTTCCTCTCTCTCTCTCTCTCTCTCTCTCTCTTTCTCTCTTTCTCTCTCACATACACGCACGCGCGCGTACAGAGACACACATACACAAGGACGCAGCCCCGGAAAAACAATCGTTTACGAAGGTAACTTACCTTGTAGAGTATATTTGACGTTGTTAAATCGACGGATAATCTATTTCACCTGAAATAACGTAAAGTGTGTTATTAAAATGCCTACTATCGATCGATCGATAATATCCTCTATATAAATTTATTTTATTATTATTATTATTATGTTTATCCTTAATAAAATACGAACTGGTTCGGTCAAATTCAATATTGGCGACGATCGAAATATTTCATTGCAACATGCATATATATATATATATATATATATATATATATATATATATATATATATATATATATATATATATATATATTTAAATACATATTTTTGATTATTATTAACCGGATGACAAAGTTAGAATATACCGTAATTTTACATCGAAATGCTTTTAGGAAAATTTAATCGAAACGACCGGATGTTTTTCATTCTTACGGATGAATTTAAACGTCCCTCCCACCTTCCCCCCCCCCGTCGAATTTCCTCTTAAGTAAAACGCTACGAGTAAGATCGTAATCGTCGAGTAGTAGAAGAAGAGAAAAGAGAGATAGAGAGGGATAGAGATAGAGAGAGAAAAAAAATTCACGCGCGATAAGAGATACGCTTAATAGTTCGAAGTGGGGGGGAAAAAAAGAATAAAAAAAAAAAAAGATGCGGCTAATAGCGTCGGGAATTCGAACTAAATACATCCGGGGGATTAGAATATCTGGATTTTCCAGTGACCGTGGGAAATAACCATGATGAAAATGATCGGAAGTTATCGATGATGTTAGAGATAGACGTAAGAAACGGATATATATATATATATGTATATATATTTATATCCGATAGCGAATATAATTTCTTTCGTTTCGTTTCGTTTCATTCATTCATTCTTTCCTTCCTTCCTCCCTTTTTTTTCTCTCTCATTATCTCCATTACTATATCCATCTCTATATCTATCTCTATATCTATATCTATATCTATATCTATATTTATCTCCATCTTTATCTTTATCTTTATCTATCGGCCCGCGCGACTCGAGAACGTGGCACGGTAATAGTAGTAGTAGTAGAGTAATAGTAGTAGTAGTAGTGTAGTAGTAGTAGTAGTAGGGTCGACGAACCGAGGGATTTCCTCTTCTCTTTAGTACTGCGACGAGGCCGAGGTGACCATACGGTATTTCCTTTCGGTCGCTCTCGAGAGAGAGCGCGGGAGTAAACGCGACCGCACGGTCATTGTTAGGAGGGTCCGTTGGTGAGGAGGAGGAGGAGGAGGAGGAGGAGGTGGAGGAGGAAGGAGGAGGTAGGAGGAGGTAGGAGGAAGAGGAACGTAGGAAGGAAAGAGTGGAGAGGAAAGGAGAAGGAATGGCGCGGAGTGGAATGGAGTCTCGTGTCGAGAGGAGAGGAGAGGAGAGGAGAGGAGAGGAGAGGAGAGGAGAGGAGAGGAGACTGTATAACTGTACCATCTATCGCGAGAGGCGGCCTGTCAGCTCTTTTCAGGGTTCACGAACCTCGTTCTCCTCGGTGTGTTCCGACCGAATCCGAAGGTCGTTGCTCCAGATCTCAAGAGCTCTCTCTCTCTCTCTCTCTCTCTCTCTCTCGCGAAATATCTCTCTTACGGGCCCTTCTCTCTCTCTCTCTCTCTCTCTCTCTCTCTCTATTTCTCTCTCTTCGAAGTTCCTCTACGGAGGATCGGAGAGATAACGAGGGATGCTCGGGATATATCAAGAGAAAAATCCGATGATGAATCGTACGACGGAGAATTTCTTTCGTATGTGTCCCTTCTCTTTTCTCTTTTCTTTCTTTTCTTTTTTCTTTTTTCTTTTCTTCGCTTCGCTCTCCTTTTTTTTTTTTTTTTTCCTTCGTTCTCTCCCTCCTATCCTTTCTCCATTTGGATTGTCTCTCCTACGAAACGATCTAATTAATTATCCCAAATTGGCCCAAAGCAATCCTCATATTCGTCGAATTTGTGTCGATGATAACGTTAAAGGTAAAGCATCGTGGTAATAGAGTTAATTGAGATTTAGATTAGAATTGGTAATGGATTGTCGATCGACTCTCCCTTTCGAAATAGCTAGCTCTTAATACGCTTTCTAAAAACTAACGATACACACACACACACATATATATATGTATATATATATATATATATATATATATATATATATATATATAGATCAGTCGTTGTATAGTCAGAAGCTATTTGAGTCTCTAATTCGAAAACAGCGACATCGTCATCCTATCGTATCCATTCTCTTTCTCGGCCGCTTCTTCGTTTTCCTTTTTTTTCTTTTACTTTTTCTTTCTTTCTTTCTTTCTTTCTTTCTTTCTTTCTTCTTCTTGTTCTTTTTGTTCTTCTTTGAGGCGTGGTCAAACGTGTACGATCAGCGAGGTCACGTTGCCCCGGCGTGTCGATCCCCATCGATCGGTCATTGGCCAGATATCTTCGCAGCAGTCCTTGATAATAATAGTAGCCCGTAATTCGATTGAACGTTTTGCTTAAAACGATAAGAGACGAGTGCGCGCGGGTATATATATATATACATATACATACATACATACATACATACATATATATATATATATATATATATATATATATATATATATACATACGCGGTAAAGCGCGCGCTCGCGGAGTCAAGTGACCCTGAGAGTTCAAGAACGCCGGGTGAACGGCCGGCCGGTTCGTGCTACACAGTGATTTTGCCTGTCCTCCGTCCCCCGTCCCCGTGCCTGCTACCTACTTCCCTCCTCCCCTTCTTCTTCTTCTTCTTCTTCTTCTTCACTCCCTCAGCCTTTTGCCTCCTCGTTCGCTTTTCAAACGGTAACGTTGTTCGGCTCCTTCGCAAAGAGCAAATTCGTACTAAGGGATGAGCCAGCACATATGTCAGATCGGTTGTCAAACGCGAAATATCTTTCTTTTCTTTTCTTATTATTTTGCTTTTTTCTTTCTTTTTTTTTTTTCCTTTTCTTTTCTACCTCCACGGCCTGAAAATATTTTTCCCTTTTGCTCCCACCCCTCCACCCCTCGATAGCGATAACGTCGTTCATCGTTCGTCGTTCGAAGATGAGTGATAAAAAGAGAAAGAAATTATTACGTGAGAGAAAGAGAGAGAGGGATATTCTTAAAAGGAGTATCGATCAATCGATATTTCTCGTTCGAATCGAGTGAAACTCTCGTAAAAAAAAAAAAAAAGAAATAAAAAATAAAAGGAGGAGAGGGAGTCGCTCGCATTCATATTCGCATAAATTAGGGAAGGAAGGGCCACTGTTACCGTTTCTTAAAATCAAGACGCTACGGACCCGTTAAAACGGAATGACTCTATTTAGACTTCCTCTTTTTACCTTCTCGCTGTGACCACGATCCCGGTAAATTTTTCAACCAGTTTTCAAAGTTGTCCTCTCGACCGCGATATGGTTACGTACTTATATATATATATGTGTGTGTGTGTGTGTGTGTGTGTGTTTTTATGCATATACGTAGTAGATAGAGATACGTTCATATGGATATCCTTTTTGGATATCCACGGAAGAATAGAGAGAGAGAGAGAGAGAGAGAGAGAGAGAGAGAGAGAAAAGAATTCGATATTTTAGTAGGACAGTAGTTCTCAATAATAACTCAGTTTTGTTCTAAATAATAACTTACCTACATCTCTTTGCGTAATAACGATCACTATGAAAATTTCAAGCGACTCAATACAAATGAAAATGATTTTTCCTCTTTTTTAAATAGGATCGAAAGTGGAATGGGAGACGGGAGAGAAAGAGAGAGAGAGAGAGAGAGAAACTGACTGCGTCTCTCTGATGCATCGCGTAAATTAGACGCGATAGATCCCAACCTCCCCCTCCTCTATCGAATTAACCTTCGCTCCGCCAAAGATCGCCCTCGACACTGGCCGATGATTTAGAGATTAATTCGAGTTCAAGAACGTAACGTGGCCTTCCGATGGATCTGCTTTTACGAACGTAACCAGTTAAACCGAGTACGGGCTCTTAAAGTCGTTTCAACTCCGGGGAGTGGGTGGGGTGGAGAGTGGGGTGGGAGAGGGTTGATCGTCGAATCGTTACTTGAAACTTTACAGGAGCCCCCGACCCCGTGACGACGAGCGTAGAAGAATACCAATCCAATATTTCGTACCATCCGTCTTGTATCATATAGTACAAATCGAATTTTATTTATTTATATTCGACAATTTATTTTTGATCGTTGAATATATATTTTTTTTTTCATCCCTTTCTTTTTCTTTTCTTTTCTCCTTTTTTTTTTTTTTTTGTTTTTACGGACGAACGCGTTTAAGCGTTCAACGCGCGTAAGATATTTTCCATCCATCGATTTCAATCGAGTAAGAAAAAGAGAGAGAGAGAGACTATCGATACTCAGCAGAGATATATAATCGATCGATGAGATTGCTCATTGCTCGCACGTTCGCTGGCCGCGTTACTCACTCGAAAAGTCATCCTAGTCGACCGTGAAATTCTCGGGATTTCTTTTCGTAGAACCGTCTCTCGAACGTAACGCGGTAGAGCGCCAAGAGGTCAGCCATCGCGAGTCCGTTGGCCTCTTTAAAGAACGAAAGAGCTCGCCTTAGTCCCTCTTCGAT
>OU426865.1:5672276-5677276 GCA_911387685.1 Dolichovespula media
TGAAAAACCTACGCCGAGTGAAAAATTGGAGCGAGTCCAATGGTAACACCAACAAGTTCTACCACAGCGCACGTAATTCCCGCGAAAGGAATAAGTAGAAGGGGCTACACGTTCAGTGGGGTAGGTCGGTGATCGAACGAACGAACGAACGAACGAACGAACGAACGAACGAACGAACGAGTGAACGAACGAAGGAACGAACGAACATAGGTATCGTTAGACGTGCATTAGAATTCTAATAGATTCAATCGTCACCTTTAAAGGAGATTTCAATCGATCGTTAATCGTACGGTGTGATTGAGGAAGCTTGGAAATAATATTAATGATGATGACGATGACTATGACGATGATTAAACGATACATTAGATTCGAACGGGACGATAAAATATGATAATGGCAATTAAATTGACGAAGTAATTAAAATGGAAGACCGATGGGATTCGTTATAAACGTGCGGGACTGTGAGGGTATTCAATTGGGGGATGGGGTGGGTGGGGGTGTTCGAAGTTAAATCTGACGATTTAATCGAAGGATCGTAACCTACCACGTAAAACGTTGATAACGTGTGAAATTCCATTGAACGCGTTTTTGCACGATGTAATACAAATTGCTAGATACGCGAACGCGCGTATCTATTCAACCATCCATCCATCCATCCATCCATCCATCCATCCATACATTTATCTATCCATCTGTCCATCTATCAATCTATCCAGTTTACACGTCGACTAAAAACCTCGAATAAAAAGTCGAACTCCGTCGTGTTATCGTAAGTTAGTATGGGGGTGTGGGGGCGAAGGAGGATGGAAAATTCGAGAGGAAGCGTACTCTCGTAAGTACGTTCGAGAGTAAAGCTGGAGCGAACGGGGTGGAGAAAGAGGTGGAGAAAGATGAGGAGGAGTAAGAGGAGTAGAAGGAGTAGTAGAAGGAGGAGTAGGAGGAGGAGGAGGAGGAGGAGTAACGTGTGGCGTCGTGGGCAACGACCTCCGCTAACGGAGCGGAGCGAAGAGGAGCGAAGAGGAGTGGAAAAGAGTATGTTTCTGGGGAGGGGTGAGAGGAGAAGAGTGGAGTGGCGAAAAGAGGAGAGGAGAGGAGAGGAGAGGAGGAGACAGCGACGCCCGCGCCAACGGCTGACCAACGAGGCGCACTTGCGCTGAATAGTGACGAGGCCGTTGACATCCGTCCTTTTACCTCTCCCCTCCTTCTCACTCTCTTTCTCTCTCTCTCTCTCTCTCTCTCTCTCTCTCTCTCTATCTGCAACGAGAAAGAGAGAAAGAGGAAGAGAAGAGACGATCTCGATTCGGCGCGCACGTGGAGAAGGAGAGTTATAAGGCTTGGCTTGCAAGCTCCCAAGCGCCCTTTTATTCGCATCTCTTTCAAAAGAATCGCCGCCTCTCTTCCGGGCTTTGCATGATGTTGGCGATGTTCAAAAAAAAAAAAAAAAGAGAGAGAGAGAGAAAGGATGATAAAAGAAAAGAGGGAAGGATCGTCCGTACCGCTCCTTCCTTCTCTCGCACTCTCCTGTCTCTCCGTTTCTTTTTTCTTTTCTTTCTCTCTGTCTCTTTATCTCTCTCTCTCTCTCTCTCATTGTACCTTCTCAAGCTTCTCTCGACCTCTCATCGACCTCTCGAAAAAGCACTCGAAATTTTCAAGACGCGATATATACATTTTTTATTCGAATTTATCGACCCTTATAAACCCCTTTTAACGTATAAATCTTTTTAATTTCGTCCTGTATATATATATATATATATATATATATATATATATATATATATATATATACATTCTTTAAGATTTCTTATTTGTTTTCGAATTAAAAAAACATCGATCGGAAACGATTTGCGAATGGAATCAATTGAAACGCGTGATTATTTTATTCGTAAAGAAGAAGTGGCGGAGGAGGAGGAGGAGGAGGAGGAGGAGGAGGACCAGGAGGATGAAAAAAAATATATGAACAAAGAAAAAAAGAAAAAGAAAAGAAGAAGAAGGAAGAAGAAGGAAGAGATATTTCAATTACGTCTGGTAATACTTGATCGTTCTCGTACATATCGCGTTGTCGGCTTGTAAAAAATTAATTTCGTTTTGTTTGAAAATATATAATAATATAAACACACACGTGCGTTAGCCGTTTTGTTTATTTGATAAGAAAATATATTCCCGATACCTTTCGGTGCTTTACTTTTTCGGATTTCCGATAAGCGGCGTTTTCCGGTAGAACGCGCTTTATCCACGGACGTATTCGCAATCAAGCGTTTAACGTTCAAACGAGGCCATCTGATAACGCGCGTTACTCGCTTAGGATCGCTTACGTTCGCACGAATCATAGAACGAGAGAGCCCCGCCACCGGGGTTCGGGTTACCGCGTTTTCAACGATAAAATCGAGGCGACTGGCCGCAACAACTATCGTCCAACTTTTCAACATAACCATATAAACGTATCTCGTGTGTGTGTGTGTGTGTGTGTATATATATTTATATATTTATATTTATATCTACGTTTACATACGTACTAATGTATACGTACTTAGATATACATACATATATATATATATATATATTTATATATTTATATTTATATCTACATTTACATACGTACTAATGTATACGTACTTAGATATACATACATACATACATATATGTATATATATATATATATATATATATATATATATATATATATATATATAACAAGAATTGGAAGGATAACGTTACGATCTAATATATCGATTTAAACGACCTAAATAAAACAAGATAAGGGAGTGTAGGTGTAATTGGACGATTTCAATCAAGTAAATACTTCGTTAACGATCCATCCATCCACCCCCTTAATGAAGCTACTTATAACTCTATATGAGTGTATTATAACTCTTAACGATCGTACGACAAATATCAATTTGTTGATTGAAGATGACGACGACGAGGGGGGAAAAAAGAGAAAAAAGAGAAAAAAAGTTGGAAGAAAGGCAAAAGAATGATCGGAGTGGGAGTATGAAAAAACGGATGTATAAAGACATGCGATATTCGTAATCACCTGTTGATCGTGATAGCGAACGGAGGGGTTGGGAGGGTGGGTGGGTAAAGTAGTCTCATGATTATCAAACTAAAGTCCCTTTGTCTCGGATCTAAAGTATCGTCGTTTCGTCGTTTCAGATTTCAACTGGTAGTGTAGTGGTGTGATATTTGTTGGTATATACGCGACCGGGTGTCATCCGTTTCACGATATATATCCAACTGACATATGATATTTGAAGTTTATCGATTCTCGCATTGGAACGCACACACACACACACACACACACACGTACGCACGCACGCACGCACGCACGGCGAAGTTTATCGACGATCGGATGATGGCTTCTAGAAAAGGGTTTGGGCGTGTTGTGTATCGATTACGCGGCTAGCATAACGCTTGCCGGTCTATCCTCTTCTAGCATAGTTGTGCAACGAGTTAACAGCAGGCGGTTAGAGTCCTTTACAGTTACGCGTAACTGCGATGCGACTTGAACGTGACCGTACTGCAGTTTCGTTGCATCGCCGGGGCCCGTAACGGAACCCTCTTTCTGCCGGAAACGTTCGGCAAGAGATCGGTATGCGATTCGCGGTGATCGAACGTGCTAGAGAGACGCGAACTTCCTATAGAAAATTCACATCTTATCTCTCTCTCTCTCTCTCTCTCTCTCTCTCTATCTCTCATGCAACGACGTTTATACTCTTAAAATATTTATTCTTCTCGCTTACTAGCTATTATATATACTAGACCATACGTTCAATGCCGATATCGAATTAAATATGTATACCCACAATGAAGATTGAATGTTTCTTCGATTCAAAACAAATGAATAAATAAATAAATAAATAATTAATTAATCAATTAAAAAACAAAAAGAAAATAAAACAAAATTGTCGATCCCAGACTTGGCGGAGTATAACCCATTATTAACGTTTCTTTACGTGACTCCATCGAAATTTAATGTTACAGTGAATGTAAACGAAACGAAAAAGAAAGAGAAATACAAAAAAAAAGTCATTCATTATCATTCTTTTATAATACGTCTACGACTATTACGATTACGACTAAGACTACGACTACGACTACGACTGCGCAATTCTCCTCGAAAGAACTCTCCCTCGATAAAGAGACGAGTTACCTCGTCATCTGAAAAGTTGTCGGGCTTTATCAGCGATACCCTCCTCGACGACGTTCTAGGAAGGGAAATCGCTATCGTCGTCCTTGAAAGCGATCGCTGTCGCGGTAGAGCTCATCGTTGGCACGTGCGCGTCCGCGTCGCAAAATACCTATCTATCTCTCTCTCTCTCTCTCTCTCTCTCTCTCTCTCTTTCTTCTCTCTTTCGTTCTCTTTTGCACGAATTGGACGAAGTAGAGATAAGAAAAGAGGACGGATGATGGATAGACGGGAAAAGAAGAAGAGGGGGAGAGATAGACGGGCGAAACTGAAAGAAATTAAAAGACAGACAGACAGACGGACAGACAGACAGACAGACAGAGAGAGAGAGAGAGAGAGAAAAAGATAGAGATAGAGAAGAGCTCAAACGTATTGGTATTAGAATAAAATGGAGAAAAATTTCAAGCGAAAACAAGATAAGTAAATAAGGAAAATGTAAGGAAAATATTAATGAAATAAAGTAGAGAGAGAGAGAGAGAGAGAGAGAGAGAGAGTGAGAGAGAGAGAGAGAGAGGGGAAAGTAGAGAAGACTTTCAAAGAAGGGAGGAGTGGGAAGTTGCGATTCGGTGCAAAATATCGACGCGATTTAAAATATAAAATTAGAGAAATAGAGTGGGGCCGATAGGGGGAAGGGGGGGGGGATGGAAGGAAGGGAGAAGAGAATTCTTACACGTCTTAGAGAAAGAGAGAAAGAGAGAAAGAGAGAGAGAGAGAGAGAGAGAGAGACAGCGTGCAACACGGGCACGCCCGCGTATTTTATTATTAGACGGATCGCTCGATTCCGCGCAAGGTCAGTCCTCGACATTCTCTCGAT
>OU426865.1:5682276-5689776 GCA_911387685.1 Dolichovespula media
ACGACGGATACGTATTATTGCATCGTAGAGATTAATAACGAGGTAAACTCTAACGAGAAGAGACGTCGAGCTAATAAAGGGGGGAGGAAAAAAAAGAAGGATAGACGAAAAAGAAAGGAAGAAAAAATTCAATTCAAAAGAAAAAAAGAGAGAGAGAGAGAGAGAGAGAGAGAGAGAGAGAAGAAGAATCTGTTCGAAGACGTCGTCGTGATTCACGGACGGTCAATCGTCGTCGATATGGATAATATAAATTAAGGAAGAAAAAAAGAAAAAATAAGAGAAAAAAAAATAGAAAAAAAATTAATTCGACGAGCGTGACTACTAATGGGCAGCGATATTATAACTCTCTCGTAATGAGAATCGATTACGTTCGAACGCGTGCGCGGACGCGAGAGTTTTAAAAAAAAAAAAAGAAAAAAGAGAGACAGAGAGAGAGAGAGAGAGAGAAAAGAAAAAAAAAATCGAGAAAAACCGCGCGCGTGTTCGTCGTCAAACGTGTCGTACGTGTGTGCGACGACGGCGACGGCAACGGCGACGGCGATGAAGACGACGATCATGCGCGTTATATTCGCGTTCCTTTTAATCTCGGCGTTATGTTGCGCGCGTAATTTACGTGCTATGTCGCTATGTGGGTGTAATTGGAGGCACGTTGACCATAGCGCTATAAATAGACACCTTTGTGATTTCTTCAGTATAGCGATTTCGCATTGCCTTCCGATTCTAATTATTGTTTGACCTTTCTAGAGGATCGATCCGTCGTCGTCGTCGTCGTCGTCGTCGTCGTCGTCGTCGTCGTCGTCGTCGTCGTCATTCGGCGAGATACGAGAGAATAGAGAGACAAAGAGAGAGAGAGATAGAGTCAAATTAAAATTTTGCACGATAAATATTTATGTACACGTGTTTATTACTTATTCATGATATTTTTAACAAGTATAAAGTATTAGATGGATGTGAGGTAACATCGATGAATTTACATTGACGTGTTATTGAACGATCTTTATTAGTATAATTTTTTTTTCCCTTTCTTTTTTCTTTTTTTTCTTTTTTTTTCGTTAATATCGTTCGATAGGAAAAGGTAACAATATTATCGTCTCTAGCGAGAATTATAATACCTCGAGTCAATATTGTATTAAACTTTTTTTTCCTTTTCCATGTCGTATCATTGTTATATATATATATTCTTCTGTTCAAATATTGTGTAAAGCTACTAAACTAAAAGGGGGTAAAAAAAGAAGAGAAAAGTAAAGAAGAAAAATCGCAAGGTTATACATAACTCTAATATAAACGCGTGTTATATCCCTTGATTGAGTTTTGCGTTGACCGTTAGTATCGGAAACGACGCGATAAGTAAACTCGACAATTTAATTACAAGCTAAAGGGGAAATACGTTAGTGTTCCTTGTAAATCTTGACTTCCTAGAAAGATAAGGAAGTAATCGATTCGGTCTATCGAATCGATAGACTCTCTCTCTCTCTCTCTCTCTCTCTCTCTCTCTCTCGGTTTTTTAGTTTCATGAATTTTCCTTTCGAATTTGTGTGAATCATTCGGAATATGAGACGAATAGTCGATAATCGTTATCACGCGGTCCAAGGTTGACCTCGGTTTTCCTCTCTCTCTCTCTCTCTCTCTCACTCATTCTGACCCTAAATTTAAGCGAGAGAAAAAGAGAGAGAGAGAGAGAGAGAGAGAGAGAGAGAGAGATTCCTTATGAACTAAAACTGTCGCAAGGACGAGAGGAGGAACCGCGAGCCGACGCGTCAGCTTCCGAACGTTTTAAAATCGTCTCCGACCTTGAGTATCGATTTCTGATAGGAGTTAACTAGAGAGAGAAAAAAAGAAAGAGAGAGAGAGAGAGAGAGAGAGAGAGAGGAAGAGAGGTAGACGAAGAGACGAGGAAGAAGAAAAATATGAAGGTTTCTCGGCACCGGCACATTTGCCTATACATAATGATGACATAACGTTTATGTGCTTCAACGTTTTGTAAAAGTAAGAAGAAGGAGGAAGAGGAAAAAAAGAAAGAGAAAAAAGAAAAAAAGAAAGAATTTCGAAAGAATTCGTCGAGAAGCTACGAATCTTTCTCTACTCCATTACTACGGGGGCAAAAGAAAAAAATAAATAAACGAATGAAACGTCTGCGATCGCGTAAAACGACAACGCGGTCCGATTTTCTCGTCGTTTCTTCCTTCCTTCCTTCCTTCCTTCCTAATCCCCATTAAACCTCGTACATTTCGCAAATCCATTGTGAAAATACTTTTGGTATTCCCGTTCGATCAGACCAATCGAACTTAACTTACGTCGGAGTTTGAATTAACGTGACGAAGGAAAACGCGTCCGCGTGTAAAAATATCGTGGGTGAGCGAAGCGAGGGAAATAGAATATTCGTCAAATGTTAGAATCACCGGCAAACAACGGTGGCAAGTTAAAAGACAGAGACAGAGAGAGACAGAGAGAGACAGAGAGGGAGGGAGAGAGAAAATAACAAAAAAAAAAAAAAGGGTAAAGAAAAACAACAACGACTTAGAGAGAGAGAAAAAAATATGTAAAAATCACAGTTAAATAAAGACTGAATAAGAGTGATAAATAGATAGATACAGAGAGAGAGAGAGAGAGAGAGAGAGAGAGAGAGGAAAGAAATATTTCGATCGAAAAAAAGAAATGGGAGTACTCAAGCGCGATATAATTATTAAATATATAACCAATACCTGTACGCGTTTATAACTGGCATGATAATAGCCATGAAAGATCGAACGTTATCTGAACGAGTAGGGTGATTGAGGAAGGTAAGGAGGGTGGGTGGGGTGGGGTGGGGGGGAGGCGTACTTGAACTCATCGTTGTCGTCGTAGCAGTAGTCGTATTGGTCGTCCCGCTGAATCATTCGTCGACGGCGATATCGCGGATCGTGATAACAAACGCACACGGCTAAGATAACCTTCCACGAGTCCGCGAAGTATTACTGTTACTGGCGAGGTGGGGTGGAGTGGGACGGGGCTACGGGACGAGGGAGGGGGACATTACAAAATGGAAAAAGAGAAGGAGGTGAAACGATCGCGCAAGGCTATTCTCCTCGTGTTGGAATCCGTTTGGAGGCCTCGCTTCGCGGTCATCGTAATCCATCGGTAGAGAAACGTGCGAGAGCGATCGATCGTTTGTATGTTGTGCGCCAATCGACGAGAGGACAAGGGCAGAGTCGAGAGAGAGAGAGAGAGAGAGACGAAGTTATAGATATATACGTGTATATATAATATATACATTATATGCTTTTATGTAATCATATGAATCACGTCACAGATCCTAAGTAATAATAAAAATAAAAAAGAAAAGAAAAAAAATAAATTTTTATATATATATATATATATATATATATATATATACATATATAAAGGAAGCCGAGAAAAGTAAAAGAAACAGGTAAAAGGTCGAAAGAACGTGCGCGTGCATCTCTTTCATGGACGGACATCGATCGAGGGATAGATCATTGTCGATCGTACATAATCGTTCGACTAACGTTTACCGACGAACACGTTCGTTTCTTTTTTTTCCTCCATATCTTCCTTTCTTTCCTTCTTTTTCTTCTTCTTCTTCTTTCTTTTTTTTTTTTTTTTTTCTTTCAAACGAATTTGTCCGAAAGAAGAAATAAAAAAATAAGAACGCTCGTATCAGCTAACGATACGCGCTTGGTTAGTTATCGCGAGAGACGGACTCGTCGAAATTGATTCGCGGCGAGGGAAAGTGAAGGAAACATGTCTGTCTATTGTCGAGTGAATTGAAAGAAAGAAAGAAAGAAAAAAACAAAAAAAGAAAGAAAAGAAGAAAAAGAATAAGAGGAACGAGAAGAAACAAAAAGGGAAACAAAAAATAACCAGCAATCGCGGCCGACTTTGCGATTAATCGTACGATACGAGGACGTTGTAATCTTGAAAATACAAATTGATTCGTCTTATTTTTCGTATTTACGTGTGTTATTCAAAAAATCGACGCAAGAGGACTACGACTACGACTACGAAAACTAAAACGAAAACGACGACGACGACGACGACGACGACGACAATGACGACAATGACGACGAGAATGATAAGAAAGAATCCGTCGATCCAAATACACGCGCAAACGTTCGTCCGATGATGTCGTGAAGTCTTTGAACCGTACAAATTTCAAGGTCAGCCGTAGTCAGTCGAGGACACGAAACACGTGCGGCAGCGGTGTAAGGCCGGGGAGGGGGGGGGGGCCGCGGCCGCGGCCGCGGCCGTGGTTGCGGTCGCCGCAAATCTTACGATCGTTCGGTATTTCTCATCGTTGGTCCTTGAAATTGAATGAGAAACGAGATGAGAGAGAGAGAGAGAGAGAGAGAGAGAGAGAGAGAGAGAGAGAAGATAAAGATAGCAGATGGATATTAAAGTCGAAAAGACGCACGAGTAAAAGGCATACAAGAGGCGAACAGCCAATCCAGGAAGAGACATATGAAAGGAGATAGAAAAATAAGGAAAAAGAAGAAAAGTAAAAGAAAAAAGAAAGGCGAAAAAAGAATGAAAAAAAAAAAAAAAAAAAATGGAGAGCAACGTGCGCTCGCGTCGGCCTACGACACGCGTTAAGTATTCGAGTAATGACCTGAGAAAAACATAATAAAAATGTGAAAAGGAAAGAGAGGGAGAGAGAGAGAGAGAGAGAGAGAGAGAGAGAGAGAGAGAGAGAGAGAGAGAGGAGGGGGGGATTAAGATGAAAAAAATTTCTGATAGAGAATGAGGAAGAGAGAGTGAGAAAGAGTGTGTGTGTGTGTGTGTGTGTGTGTATGTGTGTGTGAGAGAGAGAGAGAGAGAGAAAGAAAGTGTTATTCGAATAACAAGATAAAATCAATCAATTTAATGTAATGAGTACATTTTTAATCGATTGAATTAAAACGCTTCATTCATCGCCAGCGATATATACGTACACGTACGTTGCGTATTCGATTTAATTAATATAACAATTAACGGACGGTCAGTTTCTATCGTCTAATTTTTACACGAATCGATAGGTAAAAAGATCGAGAAATCGGTCTCGATTGAAGAATCGAGAAAGACGAGACTAAAGCTCTCTTTTAGTAGCGGAAGATCCAAGAAGAGGAGATTCAAATCGCGATTCATTCGAGGACGCCTCGACGCGCGTAAAGTTAATCTTTTTCCCTTTTCTCTTTCCGTCGTTCCTCGAAGTGAAGTGGCGGGGGATGGGAAATCTAAAAAGAAAGAAAAAAAAGAAAAAATAAAAAGAAGAAAAAGAAAAGGAAGATGGAGAAAAAAGACGGCTCCTTTCTCTCCTCGCCATTTATTTGCTTTTCTTCATTCTTATTCTTTTTCTTCATCTTTCAATTTCATCTTCTTTTTAATTTTTTCTTTTTCTTTTTCTTTTTCTTTTTCTTTTTTTCTTCTACTTTTACACACACACGATCTTGTTTACGTCAAAGTCGTTGCAAAAGTCGTTCGCCGGTGTTATCAAAGAGAACGAGATCGAGAGAGAGATCGAGAGAGAGATCGAGAGAGAGAGATCGAGAGAGAGAGAGAGGATGATCGATCGGGGGGATTAGATAGATCTTCCGATAGTACGACGTAGATCGGACGATTACGTTTCGTAACAATTCCGCGTGTTTTTTCTTAGCCAAAAGTCGAACACGTTTGTACGTTGCGGGTTCGCAAGAGGAGGATGAGGAGGACTGAAAAGAGAAAAGAAAAGAAGGAGAAGAGGGGAGGAGAAAGGATAAAAAGGGAAAACAAAAAAAAAAAAAAAAAAAAAAAGAAAAAGGAAAAAGAAGAGAAAGGAAAAATCCATTTCCAACCAGCTCCATTTATCTTCCATCTCCGATCTCTTCTCGTCCTGTGAAAAGGGACGGAGAGGGGGAGGAGACGGGATCTCGTGAGACGGGAGGGAGAGAAAAGAGAAAACGTTGAAACGGGGGTTGGACGATTGGTAGGAGAGGATAGAGGGACGAGGGGTTAAGATAGAGGGACGAGAACCCACGAGAGTAGAACAAATACGTGGAGAAAAATTCCGTCTCGATGAAATTTTTTTGTCCTCTCCCACCACCTACCCCCTACCCCCTACCCCCCTGACCCCCTGCCCCTTACTCCTTACCCCTTACCCCTTACCCCCTCCGTGCCATTTTTCTTAAGTGGAATATTTGCGTATTCGATCGTTGACCATTGAAGAATGTTTGTAACACTCTTTGGCGTGTCAGGCTGTCGCCTACGATCAAAGTATATTTCGTAATAAAGGCAGACGCGTAATAAGGCGTGTGAACGACGTACACCTCTCTCTCTCTCTGTGTGTGTGTGTGTGTGTGTGTGTGTGTGTGTGACCGAATGGCCTTGTCCTTGCTCATGGATCATAGTTGTCCGAAGTAGGATCACCAATGAACGAGCACGCGAGATATCAATTGCTAAAGAACTAAACGAACGGTGGTCCTACGTGTATGTCGATGTTCGAGAATAAAAAAAAAAAACAGAAAAAAGAAAGAAAAAAGAAAACAAAATTTTTTGCGATCCACCCATCAACCGTCGCAATTTCTACGTTGCGTACTCCTCGGATTGAAAGAGAAGGGGAAACCAGAAAAAAAAAGAAAAGAAAAAAAACAAAAACCACACGAAAGAAATGTAAAAAACGAGGAAGGAAACGAAGGACTTTTTGATTTGTCGATGAACGAAAAGCGACCTCGTCGCTGATGGCACATCGCGCGCGCGCGCGCGCGAACCATTTTGTGTTTCAAGAGCATTGTCGTCATCGCAAATAAAAAAACTCGGGCCGAGAAATTATCATTGATTTGCGCGGATACGTTTTGGATGCGTTAACGCGACGCTCGTAGTAAGGATTTAATAATCCTCGGCGCGCTGAAATCCTTCTTTCTTTCTTCTTTTTCTCTCTTTTTTTTTTTTTTTTTTTTTTTTTTTTTTTTTAGGTTTCCCTCCCACCATCCCTCCTCCCTCTCCCCGCCGCCGCCAATTGAAACTTGTCTATGACACGAAAGGAACGTTCGCGCGTATAAAAAGAGATCGTAGTTTTTCGCGCGGACGATAAGATTCACGAGAGATTGAAGAGAATACATGCGGTCTATAAATATCGTCGTTCAAGGTAAAGGAAAATGATTTAAGATGTTAAAGCCAAACGTCCGAATTTATTCTAGCCATCTTTATTGATTGTTAACGTTCGTGAGTCGAATGAAGAAATAACAGATATATATATATATATATATATGAATGTTTCTAAAAAAAAAAGAAAGGAAAAAAAAAAATGCAAACGAAGGAATATATCTCAAAAAGATCAAGGATCGTTATTTCGTCGATCTGGCTTGAATTATTGGGATATTGTCAACAACAAGAAAAAAAAAAAAAAAAAAGAAAAAAAAATAGAGAGAGAAAGAGGGAAAAAAAAAAGAGGAAAGGAAAAAAAGACATTACACGCACGCACGTAAACTTTTTGTCCTTCCAAGAAGCCGATAATGATTTTGCACTGCGCACATAACGTACGATTGCAAT
>OU426865.1:5697276-5699776 GCA_911387685.1 Dolichovespula media
GTCAGATTTACAAAGAGCTTAACGCGAGATAACCGCGAAAACACGACAGTTAAAAGTCAACGAAGCATATTCGCGAATTAATCTTCATCGGTTGGCTAGTTATTTCTTTCTTTTTTCTTGTGTTTTTTGGGCTCTTTTTTTCCTTTCTCTCTCTCTCTCTCTCTCTCTCTCTCTTTTTTTTTCTTCCCTTCTCTATCGACTTGCTCTCGAAAGGTCGTAAGAATTTTTTAATAAATTAACGTACGAACAAAACGAAACGAAACGAAACGAAACAATACAAAAAAGAAATATCACATTCGACGAGATCTGCAATGATCATTCTATTCTTTTCACCTCTTGTTATTATCATCATCATTATCATTATCATTATTATCATTATTATTATTATTATTGTTATTATTATTGTTATTACGAGATATTCTCGATAAAACGATTAAACGAATATATTCGAACGGACGGACGGACGGAAAATTGACGCAAATTACCATCGAGCAAAAACCGACGAATTTTCCGTTCGATCGAGCAAATTATTCGAACGCGAAAACGTACGTACGAATACGCGCGCGCACGCGCACGCACACACACACACACACACCATCGTCGTCGTCGTTGTCGTTGGCGTCGTCGGCGTCGATCGATAATTCTGATAAAATAAACGGAACGAAGCGTTTCCGTGTTGGCCCTGACCTTTACGCACAGTTCAAAAAAAAAAAAAAAAAAAAAAAAAAAAGTTTACGATGGTTCTTTTTCCCCGGGACTTAGTCGTTATCGCATCTCAATCGTCTGACACGTCCAGTAAACATTTCTATACGTTTTCTATGCATGTTCCATATGATTAGGAACGCCTTCTCTCTCTCTCTCTCTCTCTCTCTCTCTCTCTCCTTTGTTTGTTTCGTACGATTCCATTCGAAATATCCATTCGATGTTATCGATGAATTAAAATTTATTCAATTTGTTTGAATATAAACTTTGCTAGAACGATAGCGAGCCTCGAAGCAACCTAGCCTCGTATTGTATTCTATGTAACATCGGTTCACTTACGCGTTTGCCGTTAAACACGACGCGGATGGCGTCGAATGCAAGTCAAGGACGTCTTTTCAGAAATCGTCCGTGAACGCACGCACGCACGCACGCACGCACGCATAGCGGACGCACGCTCTCGTGCCACGTTAATGAGCGACAACCGGCTTTTAGTAATTTAGTAAAGTAACTTTTAGGTCGTTAATGTAACGCGTTTTAAAACGTCAAGCTCACCTACTCCGTCCTCCTCCTCCTCCTCCTCCTCCTCCTCCTCCTCCTCCGTAATAGAGAGACAGAGAGAGAGAGAGAGAGAGATAGAGGAGGTAAATGATTCCTAAGAGTTTCTTTTTTTATTCCTTTTTTTTTTTTATTACTCCTATTTCGACAGAAAAAGAATTGCTATTGTTAAGCCGAGGCCGATCGTCGAGTAAAAATTTTAATTCGATCGTCGGATAATCACGGAAGAGAAGAAAGGAAGGACGAATGGAGAAGGAGAAAGGGAGAAAGTAAAAGAAATGAAAAGGAGAGACAGAGAGAAAGAGAGAGAGAGAGAGAGAATCTCGAACTTGTATTCGATAAGAAACGAATTGCGATGAAAAACCGATGCGATCATCGATAAAAATGAAGCCGTTCGAAATCATGGGAGAGAAAAAAAAATGAGAATAGCAGAGAGAGAGAGAGAGAGAGAATAGAAAGAGAGAGAGAGAGAGAGAGAGAGAGTTTCTTCGATTTAATCTAAACTCGTGAAGCGAGAAAATAACAAAGCGACGACTCCGACTTGCGACGTCTTCTTCTTCTTCTTCTTCTTTTCCTTTTTCTTTTTCTTCCTTTTCTTTTCTTTTCTTTTCTTATTTATTTATTTATTTATTTATTTTTTTCTTTTCTTTCCTTTCCTTTCCTCATCGATGATGATAAAGTCGATTCGTGGGCGCGCATCGGACACGTCGAACGTAAAAACAAAACAAAAAGAAAGAAAATAGAAGGGAAAGGTAAAAAAAAAAAAGACGAAGAAGACAAATGAGTCACCCGGTATGAGATGATAACGAAAGGGAACGAGACGCCGGAATGACGACGAGTCCAACAATTTTATTTTTTTTTTTTTTTTTTTTTTTTTTTTAGAATCTTCAAAATCTCGCCCTTGCTCCGAACTACCGAAATATCCAATACCACTTGTTTGTTTTTCGTAAGCCTCTCTAAATTCTCTCTCTCTCTCTCTCGAAAGAGAGAAAGAGAGAGAGAGAGAGAGAGAGAGAGAGGGAAAGAGAAAAAGACGAAGAAGAAGAAGAAACTATGATTTCCCCCGCCTCGACCCAGTTATTTATTTGCTCGTTATAAAAAAAAAAAAAAAAAAAAAAAAAAAGAAAAACCAACTGAAAACCGACTATAATAGATTATCGATATATTCGAGTTTATAGTAACGAGACGACCTTTGCGCGTTTACTTTGAAATCTCTCGAGAGAAAAGAAAAATAATATCGAGA
>OU426865.1:5702276-5707276 GCA_911387685.1 Dolichovespula media
AATTCTTTCGAGGTCCCATCAACCAACCCATCAGCCATCTCCCATTACCTTCCCTCTGCCCCAACCCCAACCCCCGTATCTTCATCTTTCTTTATACAATTCCGGAAACGTCGGATTTAAAAGGAGAGAAGAATAATCATATGTGTGTGTGTGTGTGTGTGTGTGTGTACGATTTCCCGAAAATGCATGATACACGAACGATATATCTCGTAAATCGTTGACAATCTTGATAATAATTTCTATCGTACGTTGCATCATCGATTGCATCGTTTCGATATATATATATATATATATATATATATATATATATGTATTACGTGAGTATGACAAAACAAATCTAAACATTTGAAATATTTGTGGAAATATATATTAGGAAGAGAAAAGAAATATTAATGTCGAAGAAATGTTCGGTGCATTTTAAATCGCAGGAATGTTAATCCGCTCGAATTTCTCTCTCTCTCTCTCTCTCTCTCTCTCTCTCTCTCTTTTTATCGAGAGATTCTCGAAATCGTACTCGACTCGTGAAAGGGGGATGTAGAATCTCGAAATGAATAAAACGAGGAACGATCGGAATTTCGAATGCTATTTACACGCGATACATTTTTCTCTCTTTTTTTATTTTATTTTATTTTTTTTTTTTTTGTTCTTTCTTTTCTTTTTTTTTTCGTTTAATACGGATATACACCGGACACACGACGCAGCTCTCTTTCATAAGGATAATAAATATATATATATAAAATAGCCTGAAAATTGTTTTAAAATTTAATATTAAGTTCGAATAATGTCACGCCCACGACGATAAAAATCGATGAAAAGCTCGATTTTGCGTAGCGTTCGACGGTCTTTGATGATACGCTTCGACGATATGCTTCGACGATAAAAGAAAAAAAAAAATAAAGGTAAAGATTGGAATATTGGTAGGTGGATAAAAAGAAAGATAATAATAATAATAATAATAATAATAATAATAATAATAATAATAATAATAATAATAATAACGATGATGATAATAAAATAAAAAGATATATATATATATATATATATATATATATATATATAAAATACCTACAAAAATAAAGTGCGTGAAAAAGAAAATGAAAAATACCTTGGACGTCGTTCTCGGCAACTGGGTGTGACACGAAACTAAACGCAAAAAGAGACAAGAGAAATAAAAGATAAATAAAATATATATATACATAAACAAGAAAAAAGGAAGGAGAGGGTGGGGGAGAGAGAGAGAGAGAGAGAGAGAGAGAGAGAGAGAACGCGCGTAGTCCCGGGCGTGTCGGCACGTAGCTGTAAACCCTCGAATTTGATTGTCCCGTTTGCCGGTAAAGCGGTCGCGTAATTTTCCAAAATCTATGGACCTTTCGTGGGTGGTTTACGAGCGTGAAAAGAAACGTTTATAGAAGAAGAAGGAAAAGAGAAGAAGATACAAAACAAAAAAAGAAACAAACAAACAAACAAACGAGAAAAGGAACGCGATATCGGTGGGGAGGGTGGATCGGTGGGTGGTTAGTATGCAGGCTGGGAACGAAGAGACAGTCAACTCTACGCAAAAAAAAAGGACTTCCAAAGAGAAATACGAAGGGAAGCGACCCCTTAATGGAGAAACTTTGGGAAACATCGTCGTCCAGTTTGATATTCCAAGAAACGAAATCGAATCGAGAGATACTCTGGAGTTTCGTGGAGTGAGAGGGGTGGGTGAGTGTTGGGAGGGAAGGAGGATAGGAGGGAGGGTGGGAAGGGTGAGGCGAACAGACGACCGACTACCGACAAACTTTATTCTCTCTCTCTCTCTCTCTCGTTCTTACAAAACGTCACTCACGCTGTTTCGTAGAAATCTATAAGATCGAGGCTGACTAATCTTATCCGTTTGCCTTAGAATACCGTAGAATGATTTATCTCGGTTAATTTATTATCAGCCGTGTAATCCGTGTAAATAATTCTCTCTCTCTCTCTCTCTCTGTCTCTCTCTGTCAATGAAGAAAACAAAAATCAATGTTGCGTCCCATTAACGCGAGAATACCTAGATCTATATACGTAAGTACGGTACGTTTCTAGTTAAATAATTAGATACGATTAGATCGTACGTGTACGTACGTACGTACACGTCTGAGGTGACGTAAAACCTGATCGTGGATCAAAGACCAACTATTATATAATATATGTACGTGTACGTTGTAAAGGTAAACGTGCAAACGATTATTAAAAGGAAGAAGAATATGAACGACCTTGGATTATATGCGAATAATTGTAGCTACGCGGAGACGCGGAAGGTCGGTCGGTCGGTCGGTCGGTCGGTCGGTCGGTCTGACGGTCGGTCGGTCGTGAATTCAGGATTGAGATTAAATACTTTCTAACGGTTATTACGACCGAGAGGAGTCGGAGTCCGACGAGGAGCCGAGAAGTTTGGATAGGCGCCAGATAATAATTTTTCCGTGAGCGCGACGAGGAAAAGTAAAAAAAAAAAAAAGAGAGAGAGAGAGAGAGAGAGAGAGTGAGAGAGAAGAAACGTGAACGAGAGAACGAAATCGACGAAGACGGAGATAACTTTTTTTTTCCTTCTAATTCATTTTTCTCTCTCTTTGCTGTTTTTTTCTTTTTGCTAATCTTTACTGAACGATACCGATTACGTTAACGCGTATCATTATACGAATTGTTTATTACGCTCGTATACGTCAGACGACGCAAGTAAATATGTACGTAAATACATAATAAGAAATTATATATATATATATATATATTTCTCGGTTGTAATTCTATTCAGAAAATTTTCTATTCGTTAAACAACGATATACATTTTTACTTACTTGTCCCCACCCCCTCTTCCTCCTTCTGTCGCGTTCTTCGTACAATATAAAAAAAAAAAAGAAAAAGAAAAAGAAGACAAAAGAAAAAGGAAACAAAGTATCCTTCCTTCGATCTCGGCCTACCAAAGGAAAAATTTACGATCTCCTCCACATGTTCGTAATTCGCAACGATCGCGTAATCAGAAGGAACGATCGTCTTACGTCAGGCATGTTAACGCGATTGCAATGTCTTTTACAAAGTCCGTTCGTTCGGACATTGAATGACAATAAGAAATTAGATTTTCCGTCGGTGATGAAAGGAAGAACAAAAGAAAAAGAAAAGGACAGGGATACGTATATCCCCGTGATTTTATTTTTTTAAATGATTAATATATATATATATATATATATATAAATTACGTACATCGTTTGGTACAAAATATCGTCCGTCAAAATTATCTCCATCGGACTAATCTAAAAATGATCACTACTAAATCCGTTCTCTGTAAATGAATTAGATTTAATTTCTATTTTTGACAAAGGAAGAAAGTTAGACGAGAGTGTAGCATCATGAAGCGTCAGCTGTTTCCCAAGATGGGTAGGAGGGAACTCCGTTCGTCTCTTTACTGGGAAGAGAAAAGCATGAGAGATGAAAGAGAGATATGTATGTATGTACGTATGCACTTATGTACATACGTACGTATGGTATATATGTATGTATGTATGTATGTATGTAAGTACGTTCGCTCGCAAGGAAACGTAGCAAAAGTAAATCCCTTTACTTTCACTCGACGTCGTCCGACAGCGAGAGTGGACGGCTATCTTTTACTCGCGTGTCGTGATTCTTCTTCTTGGCACGATCGACCTCTTCTTTCCCTGATTTCTCCCTCTCTATTGCTTCCTCCTCCTCCTCCTCCTCCTTCTCCTCCTCTTTCCCTCGAGCATGACTCGACGATCCCACGTATGAAAACACTCGAATCTCGAACATTTTTTCTTGCCCTCAAATTTCAACGACGTCTCTGCAACGAATCTTTCATATCTTTTGATCCTTTTTTTTTAATTGACCCTAAGACCCTAAATACACATGTTCGTCTTCTCTTTGTATTTATTTATTTATTTATTTATTTATTTATTTATTTATTTATTTATTTATTTATTCACGCAAAATGTTTTATCGCGTACTAGCGATCCGTACTAAAAGATACGTTTAACCCGGCGAATTGAAAACAATTTAAAATAAAAAAAAAAAAGAAAAAAAGAAAAAAGAAAAATAAAAAAAAAAGGAAAAGAAAGAAGAACCGATTTCACGCTCGAATGGGCTTTTCATTTTCTCCTCCTCTTCTTCCTTCTTTCTTCTTCATATTCTTCTTCATATTCTTCTTCTTATTCTTCGAGCGTAGAAATACGGGCGTTTAAAAGACGGCACGTGTAACTCGAATCAAATGGCGCCCTTGACACGCGCGCGCGCGCGCGCGAACATTAGAAGAGCCACCGGCAAGAAGAAGAACGATTAAAGTCGGATGATCGGATCGGTTTTGGTCAACAATTAGATACGACCGTCTGGATGGTTGGTTATACCATTCCTTATATATCTATCATAAACTCTCGTACAAGAGAAAACTTAGGCGAACGATTCGGCGACTATATATATATATATTTATATATATATACGCACATGCGTAACCGTCCTAATTTCTCGAATTTACGCTCCTTTCGTAGGGGTCACTCCGTTCCCTTCGCTGCCCTTCCCCGATATATTTAGCAAAAACCGTACTCATCAACGTCGTAACCCCGACTAATTAATATTTATTAATCCTACTTGTCGTAAGTAACGTCGCAAAGCATCACGACAAATAACGCGTCTAATACGATAATTAATATCAATTGTATTTTGAAGCGACGATTATCTTGCGTTATTCGAAAGGAAAAAGAGAACAAAAAGATACATACATACATACATATATATATATATATATATATATATATATATATATATATTATCTGTAAGATCGCGACGATTCCAAAATCCCATCGATAACGTTTAGAAAACTCGATATGAATCTTCGAAAGATCTAAGGACGAACGTTCAAACGACTAAGACGACACGTGGGTAGAGATATAACTTGGTGAAACTCGAAAGTGAACGACAAAGAGTGATCCGTTCGGTCCACGTGGGGCCACGTGCTTCTCTTCGTCCTCTCTCGCGCT
>OU426865.1:5712276-5732276 GCA_911387685.1 Dolichovespula media
AAACTGAAAGTTTCTTCTCCTTCCCCCTCCCCACCCCCACCCGTTCCCCATTCGTTCTACTTTCCATTATGGCAATCGGTTACAATCGGGGTCGATCTTTTAAACGAGAAAACGCATTTCCCTCTCTCTCTCTCTCTCTCTCTCTCTCTCTCTCCCCCCCCCGCCCCTCCCCAAAACTCCGTCTCCTTTTCTTTTCTCACCTCTTTCTTCCTCCCCATTTGCTTTTAATTTTTTCAATCCTTTTTCACCGCTCCATTCGTTCATTTATTTCTTTAATTTTGTCTTTGCATTTTATTCGCGTCTCCTTCGATTTAATCTACCCGCAAAGTGAAACGACAATATAACATCAGGGTTGTTGATTAATTGGACGGTACTCCAATTAAAACGTACTGGAAGGTGTATTTTTAATAAATCTTTTACGAAACGGGGAAACAAAGGGCGCGGGAGGGGCGGGGGTTTGAACTGTAACGTGTGCCGGACTACGATAACGATCGTTGTAGATGGAAAGAAACGATAAATGGAAAGCTATGTGCGTGAAAATGGAAGGAAAAATCGAATAAATCGGACGAACATACGTACATAATTAATTATCACACGCGGTACAATCGGCCGTTATTAGCTGTATCACTTTGCAAGTGGTTACGTACTTATATTGTACCGACGTCGACGTTCGATACGTCGAAACGAAAACGAATCGTTGTTGGCTCGTTTCTTTTCTTTTTTATCTATTTTTTTTTTTTTTCTTCACGAGATAAAAATAAAACTATGAAAGGTAAAGAGAGAAGATAATAGGAAAGAGAGAAAGAGACGATGAACAAATATATCTGAGAGAGAGAGAGAGAGAGAGAGAGAGAGAGAAATAATAATTTCCGAGAGTTTCATAGGCGATTAGTTTGAACAATGTGCTGAGTTGAAACAAAACAAATCTCGAATTCCGAAAGGAACGTTCTCGGCTTATCGCTCGAACTAGATCGAGTCGAACGACATAGCGCATAGCTTTCAAGTAAGTACGACATGCATATCTCTCTCTCTCTCTCTATATATATATATATATATATATATATATATATATATATATATATATATATATATATATATATATGTATATATGTATATATATCTATCTCTCTCTATGTACGCGTACATATGCATATACATATGTATGTATGTATGTATGCGTTGAGCTGTTAACGCGTTGTTTTACCAACGCTTTCCAATGCGGTCGTGCACTTACTCTTTCTATAAGTATCACACGCTCGAGGAATCGTTGAAAGCGACGAACGATGAAAATGCAACCGACCGACCGACCGACCGACCAATCAAACGACCGTACGACCGTTCGGAAAACCCGAAAGATATATCAGCGAACGGAACGAGAAGGAAAGGATGAGAAGGATAAAAATGAAAAGAAGAAGAAAACATACACGTTGATAATTCACTTTGGATATAAATGATACATATTTGTTAAACGTCAAAGAACGAGAATATTCGGCCCCTTCGTTGCTCCTATCCAAATCCTGTCTATCGATCGTAAACAAATACTTACTCGATCGTTCAATTAACTCACTCGAGTAAATACTCGCGTCGATGAGTGTGACGACGAAAGAAAAAAAGAAGAAGAAAAAAAAAGAAAGAAAATGAAAACGATTCCAACGTACTTCGAACGAGACTGGTTTTATTTTTTTTTCCTTTTTTTTTTTTTCTTTTTTACTTTTTTCTCCTTCTTTCCTATCTTTCTTCTTCTGTTTTTCCTTTGTTCCAATCATTAATCTTTAATTAGGTACGTACGACGGGTATAAATATTGCAATTTCAAAAGTTCCGCGAATCGGTTATAGAGATAGCACGGTATCATTTTCCTTTTACTCGTACCCGTGTGCGCCTCGTGTTTGCGCTGGTATTTCCGCTAATTATTCGAAACAAACATTTCAATAATTATTAATTCATTAATCGCCTTGTATCGTTCGATTAAGGATTATAATATTATGAACGAGATTGAACGCGATTCGGTCCGTCCGATTATGACGACGCGTTGCATTATCGTAAAAAGTAAAAAAAGAACAAAAAAAAAAAAAAAAAAAAAGGAAGAAGAAAAAGAAAGAGAAAAGAAAAACAGAGTCGAACGAGAAAGACGACGCATCGCGAGCGTGCACTTTCTCTAGCAAAAGTAAAAGTTTCTCTTGCCGTTGTCGACGAGTCCCGCGTCCTCGAGCGAGCGAGACCGATCGGATCGGATCGAGCAAAAGACTAAACCGAACGAGAACGTTTTCATTACTTCCTCCAGAAAGTCAGAGCTTTCTATTATGTACGAGCGATTTATGAATCGTTTCGATCTTTATCAATCGGCGAAATTACGAACGAGAATCGATCTAAACGTATGTCAATGATCACCGATCGATCGAATTCAAATTATACGAAGTATAAACGATATTAGAACGTACGCCGTTACTACAAATAAACTCATTCTTCTTTCTTTGATACGTAGAAAATATATATATATATGTTTTATTAATATAATTATATGATTTATCGCAAATTAACAATCGCAGTTTGTTGGGTATAACGATATAGCTTGTACCGTTCTATAAATATTACTGTATATATTTTTTTGTTCCCATAAATATGTATATTATAATTTTTATATTATACAGTGGCAATCACAATTATTTATTACAAGTTTTAAGTATATAACTAATGTTAAAAGGAAATATGAAAGGACGTCGGATATGAAATAAATTTTTCATTGCACGAAAAAGACATATATATATATATATATATATATATAAACATACATATATATATATTTTTTTGTTTTATATAAAACAAAAAGTTGTCAACTTTAAGCAGATTTCTATGAACGAAGCACATGGTTTTCAACGTTTCCGTAGTGTAGTGGTTATCACGTGTGCTTCACACGCACAAGGTCCCCGGTTCGATCCCGGGCGGAAACAGAACCATAAATTTTTTGGTTTCGAGATCTCTTTTTTTTTTATTTCTCGAATCTAATATACATCGCGTTAAACGAACAAATATATATTTCCAAGTATATTCGTTAAAAAAAAAGAAAAAAGCAGGGGGTGTCAGCGATATCGATTAAAAAAGGAAAGAAAAAGAAGCTTACAAACGAATTTCGAACGTCAATTCGGATGGGCGCTCTTTAGAGAAACAAGAAAAAGAAAATTCGAAAGGAACGACAACAAATTTTCCATGCGATCATAATACCCACGTAGTGGATCGATCGATCTCTGGCTACGATCGTATCGTTCCATCGATCGACGACATTGAAGGATCTAACGATCGAGTGAAAGGAGTGAAAGGAATTTATTCTGAACGTTCGACTCTAATAGTAGAACTTTTCAAGATCGTTTCCCTGCAAAACGAGGATGATGAGATTCCAATGGAGGTTGAAATTCCGGAGTCTGTTATGGTCGTTGTCGTCGTCGTCGTCGAAAAAAAAAAAGGAAAGAGAAAGAAAATATAAAAAAGATAGGTGGCGATGATGATGATGATGATGATGATGATGATGATGATGATGATGATGATGATGATGATGATGATGACGACGACGGTGACGATGGTTGGAGATTGGTGGTGCATTATCGGGAGAACGAGAGGAGAAATTCTTTGTGCGCAAGAAGAGAGGATACTCGCCGTTATAGTGTGTGAGTAGAAGAGGGCCCGATCGAGTCAGGATACGAGCCGTCTCAAGGTCGGTTGAGCACAAGGGCAAAAGAGAGAGAGAGAGAGAGAGAGAGAGAGAGAGATAGATAGAGATATAGAGATATAGAGAAAGAGAGAGAGGGAGAGAGCTTCTCGGTCTAGTCTGAACTCGGCCGCGCCCTTCGAGGTCGTGCCATCCCGTTCCCACAACGTGGGGCAACCTTTATTTTTCCATCCACCAGTAGGTATAATGTGCCATTCTTAAGGGGGTGGGGCTGGTAAGAACGAGAGAACGAGAAAAAGATAGAAAAAGAGAGGAAACCTTCGAGGTTCGGAGTATCTGAATCCAACCGGCTCCATTTGGACTGGTCGGTTAAACGTCTCACCGACACAATTTCTTTTTCTTCTTCTTCTTCTTTTTTTTTTCTTTTTTTTTAATATTTAAGGGTTTTGAAAGAAGTAAAGGACACGTACGAGCACGATCGATAAACATTCTCGATGTATTTTGTCGTTGGTACGAGTCGCTAATATCGGTATCGAATGATATGAAAAGTATGATAAATATATATATATATATATATATATATATATATATATATATATATATATATATATATGAAAAACAAAATTATCGGATAAAAAAATTCGAACGAATTCGTACGAGATTAAAACACTTTATGATCGATGAACATTGTAAAACGTGAAACAAGGGCGATATATAGGACCGTGGAGAATTCTCCAAAGCAATCTCGTTTCTTTAATCAATAGGACCTTGATATCCGTCCGAGCTATCCTATTCGCGTGTTATATACGATTACCAGGCGATTGGGAAGCTCTTGGGGGTACAAGGGCTTATCATCTGTCGCTTTGAGGACGATTAATTCAATGACAATGCTAGTCGAGTTTCTCATATTAATTAAGGCTAACCACCACCCACCACCATCACCACCACCACCACCACCACCACCACCACCGTCACTACCAACACGGTTCAGTTACGAGGAGCCAGGCCTTTGACGAGGTCAGCCTCTAATCTATCATGAACGAGACACTCGTAGACGATGCGTCGGCATCGATGAGACGCGCCGTTCAATGGTTCGGCAAATTCGCGTTGGCAAAATAATATTTCAACGAGAGGATCGAGGATTTCGACGATCGAATATAGGACGAGATAGATCGGAGTGAGATTTAGAGAGAGGAGTGACGATCGATTGAGGGTAGCCGTAAACCCACCCCCGACTCACAAGCCGTCGCGCGCTTTCGAAAATATCCGTACGATGCATCCGTGTTCGTAACGACGAGTCTTATTTATTTATTTTAATTTTCTTTTCGTTTGGTTTCTGCCGGACGAGCACGAACGATGCGACCTGACGAGACGATGATAATTTCCGTACGGTCATCGTCGGGATTATCGATGGATGATTCGTTTAATAACATGAAAATAATCGAGGACGCCTGATGAAGGTCCCAACGAATAAGCGTTTCGTTTATTCGATACAAACCAATCGTGGTATCGCTTAGCGTTAACGAGCAAAGATATATATAAGAGAGAGAGAGAGAAATAGAGAGAGAGAGAGAGAGAGAGAGAGAGAGAGAGAGAGAAAGTCAAAGCTTAAGTTCACGGTCGAGGTGATGCGCGAGGAGCATCGCTAATTAAAAGCTGCCGGTTACTATCGCCCGTGTTCGATCTCCCATAGGCGCGATGTAAATCGCTTTGAAGTCGGCCCTTCGAGCGCTTGGCGCCAAGGTCACGACCTCCACTTTGTATCGAGAACGATGGGCGCGCGCCACGCACGCGCGCTTACGTTCGTGCGGTGCGTGAGTGCGGTGCGGTACGTGATTGCGGTGCGTGCGTGAGTGCGCGCAGATACATGGATGCATCTGATATGCGCGCTCGAGTGGTACACGCTCGAGTGCACGCTCGAGTGCAGCAGCAGCAGCGGCTCTAATCCGTTCGAAGGCTTTTGCCGAGGGAGACCCAGGGACGTGCCCGTTTCTCTCGAGTGCCAACGTCTCTAATCGACCCGCTATATCGTTCGATATCTCCTTTCTCGCCCGTCTAAACGATTTTTATTCCATTAAACCCAACACCTCGGTAATAATCTTCTTGTCCGTCTGTTTCTACAAAGGTATACAAAGAAAAAAAAAAACGCGAAAGAAAATCATCGTAATTTTGATAACGGCCAATAAACATTGAAAAAACGTCTCGACGTTCCGAATAAAAATTCATTCCTTCGATGTACATACACGATTCTCAGCTCAGGGCACGGCTCCCGTAGAACCTTGAGTAAACTGGAGAAGAAGGAACGTGGATGAGTGAAGGAGGAAAAAAGGATCTCCGTGGAGAACACGAACGGGGAAAGGAAGAGGAGGAGGGAGGGAGCGGCGACGGGGTTTGGGGTGTGCGGGTGAGGGGACGGGGTAAGGGAGACAAAGAAGAACGGAGAAAAGGGGAGAGTCTCGTTTAAAGCCGGCAGGAGAAGCAACGAAACGGCAGCTACGAGAGAGAGAGAGAACACGTCGTGTTGGTCGCATGTGAAAGCGCGCGCGCGCGCGCGCGCGCGCACGCTCGTGCGCTCGTGTGCTCACGCTCACGCGTGTAATCTTCGTTTCGCTCAGAGTCGACGGGGTGAACGTACGACGGTAGACGCAAAAATCCCTCCAAGGTCGATGCATCCCCGTCGATCCTCCTTCTCTCTCTCTCTCTCTCTCTCTCTCTCTCTCTCTCTTTCTCCCTTCGTTCGCTATCCTCCTTCTCGGACTACCCCCACCACTTTCTTCCGGCGGGGCCACCACCCTGGGCCGTCGTCGATGCAGGGGCAGACTCACCCACGCGACTCACTCATCCGGCCCCGACTTTTCAGGACCGTACCCTTCTAACCGATAACCTCATACCTATTATCGTTAACAGTTTTATATATCGTTTCACAATCGAACCGCGTACGTTCGTTAATAATATATATTCTGGGACACACAACGTCCGTTGTCCGTTTTCGTCAAGTAAATATCCTGAATTTACGAAATTAATTTGAAATCACGATCGTTTGGATCCTATAATACAACGATATTGTTGAACGCAATCGATAGTTGAATGAAATCGAAGGATACGTTGATAACCAGAGTAGGGTTGTACTCGTGAATCGATTTAACTGACTTCCAGTAAAGGTAAACCTTAATAAAGCGACATGAAGGGCGGGACAATATCTCGGGAAAAGGGATTATACGATTATCGGAATGATGCATAATGTATTCTCTTGGTACGTTGTCACGGCGTACGCCGAAATTATAATTGACAACGTATTTCTGACATTCTCTCAGTTTTGAAACACACGTAAGCTGCCTCCATAGAAATTCGAAACGCAAACGAAGCAACCAACCATACAACCAACCATACAACCATACAACCAATCAACCGTTAGATAGTTAAAGTTCGGTGGCACAATGTAATGCGATTAATCTCGTACCGGTGGTCCTGGTTCGTCGTTAACAACGCCTTCGATCCCGTGCAACACGTGTGTCCCCCTCCCAACCTACCCCACCACCACCCCGCTCCTGTCAGCGCCTACACGATTACCACTCACGGATTATTCGGAGTTAAATAACCATTAAGATTATCGAGTTTGGTATCGGATTTACATCGATAAGCTGATTTCATGGCTCAACGATACCCAAACTCCATTGAATTATACGTGTATCGTTGTTCGTTAATCGACACACATGCACACATGCGCACA
This sequence comes from Dolichovespula media, assembly GCA_911387685.1. Classification (NCBI taxonomy): domain Eukaryota; kingdom Metazoa; phylum Arthropoda; class Insecta; order Hymenoptera; family Vespidae; genus Dolichovespula; species Dolichovespula media. Next base: position 5,719,669 of record OU426865.1, read on the forward strand.
TACACGCGCGCGCGCGCGCCATCCTTTCTCCAGCAATTAACGGGGCAAACGTGTTACATGAGCAATTTAACTCGCCTTACGGTTACTACGTATGTATAACCAACTTGAACGACGATAACAGACCGAACGCAAATTTCCCTCCCCTCCTCAAAGGTCTATCGTGCGTACGGCCTTGAATACGGGTAAGGTAGGGGTGAGAGGGGATCTGCGATTTGTTTTAAAAATGTTCGATACGACGGAAAATTACGATCGTCGATCGGTCTTGCCGTGTGATTTTTGAGAATGATAAAGTGTAAACCGCGAATGAGAACAATGATCGATCAATGTTATATCGCGAGAAAGGGAAATTTCTTTTCTTTTTTTTTTTTTTTTTTTCCTATTTTTCTTTTTTTTCTTTTTGCGAAACTTTTCGTATCGTCGAATGAATGGTCAACCTTTTCGATGGGAAATTGTCGTGGACGTTCAACGATCATCCCGAACGCTCTTTTCGATCTTAATTAAATAAGCTAAGTCATCGAGGAGAGATACGAAATGCGATATAAATATAATATACGTATTCCTTAAGGCAGAAACGCGAGAGATGAGAAAGGTAGGAGTCGACAAACGACACTAAATGAGAAATCCTGCTAGCGCATAATTGAATCCTGCGAGCGAAATGCAATCTGCAATGACGTTAACCTCGGCGATTAATGAAATACTTTGCGATAAAACGAACAATCCATTCCGGTATAATCGTCTTCCGGTGAAATCAACGTCAATCCCATTATCGCTGAGGAAACGCCATATATATATATATATATATATATATATATATATATATATATATATATATATATATATATATGTAATTATTGTAATATAACGAGAGTCGTCAAAGGAAAAAGAAAAGAAAAAGCTACTCTTCCCTGTACTTGTAACGTTTGTTATAATCATTAGACGAGTGGAAATAATTGTGAAGAAAGAAAATAAAATAAAAAAAAAAGAAAGAAAGAAAGAAAGAAAAGGGAACAAATAAAAATAAAATAAATCTCGAATCGCGTATTCGTATACCGACGCGAATATCGTAATGACGAATCAAACCTCGCGTTTTCGTTCTATAATTAACTTTTTTGCAATGTTTATATCCGTTTATCAGATGACTCGACCGACAAAGAATGAATTTTAAAAGGGAAAAAGAGAGATAGATAGATAGATAGAGAGAGAGAGAGAGAGAGAGAGAGAGAGAAGAAAAATAGATAGTTAAGGTATAATCGGACGTGTAAGGATAGAATCTTTCTTCTCGATGGCAAAGAACGAAAGAGCGAGGGCGTGAGAGGAGATGAACGGAAGAGGAAGGTAAAAGGGAGAGAAAGGAGGGAGGTACACGACGAAAGAGGAGGAATAATAATAATAAGAAGAAGAAAAAGAAGAAGAAGAAGAAGAAGAGAGTTGAGGCTGCGCCATCGAAAGAGGGTCCCACATGGATTGGCACGAAGCAATAAGTGTATCGGGTGAACGGCCGGCCGTGCATCCAGACTGCAGACGCCCAATAAAAATATCTTACGTCTCTCTCCTCCTCCTCCTCCTACTTCTCCTCCTCCTCCTCCTCCTCCTTCTTCTTCTTTTTCTTCTTCTTCTTCTTCTTCTTCTACTCTTCAAACCATTCTCCACTCGTCCTCCCTTTATCTCTCTCTCTCTCTCTCTCTCTCTCTCTATCTATCTCTCTCTCTCTCTCTATCTCTGTCTCTGTCTCTGTCCTTCTCTGTCTTTTTCTTTCTTTCTTTCATTCTTCCCGTACCCTTATTCATCGCCAAATTATTTTTATTGTCGAACAAGCGAGCATTGCTGCCATCCTCGTTAACAAACTCTCCTCCTTTCCACGCGAGTAGTTTAAACGTCTCCCTTGTTCTCGAAATTTACGAATAAACAAAAAAAGAAACGCAATGACAAAAGAAGAAAAGAAAAAAGTAAGAGGAATGGGGCAAGGGAAGATATTTTACGTGTTTACAAGCGAGCCACCCAGCTACCCGCGTGAAACTAATAAGACGTTCGGGAAATTTTTATTGAGCTTGGGCAAAAAAAAAAAAAAAAACAAACGTGTAGAACGAAAAGTAATCAACGTAGATCGATGTATGATAATTTGAGGATAACAAGATCGAAGGAAATTCATTCATTCGTCTCGTTGGATCCCGTTAAGAACGTAGAGTAACTATTTCCTCTCCCTTTCGAATGTATTAGAGACCTTCGCGTTCTACCACGCCCTTTCTCGCGTGGCTACCGGACTAAACAATAACAGAACCGTGTGGCACCCACCGAGATCCTTTTTTTGCTTCGCTTTTGCGATACTGATTCTTAGATCGGATAGACAAGCTTACTTGTTCGTTCGCTTGCTTGTTCGTTCTTGCTTGTTTGTTTGCTGGATTCTGTCGAGTCGCGACTACGATATCTCCCATTGTTGATTCCGAGCATAAGGGGCAACGTACTCGACGACTGGGTTCATTCATACCATATACCAATTTAATATGTACGTACGTTCTATTTAAGCAAAAAAAAAAAAAAAGAAGAAGAAGAAGAAGAGAAAAGACAAAAAGAAATCAGAGATCATTCAATAACATACATGCATATATACATTCGCGATTAATTAAACATATATCGTTGGTTTACGATCGGTGGGAATGATCTACAAGCGTCTAAATTATTTACATCAATTTTTTCGTACCAACTTTTATTTCCTATTCGTTTCATTCTCTCTCTCTCTCTCTCTCTCTCTCTCTCTCTCGATACATATTATATATGTACATACGCTTATAATCTTTTTTTTTTTTTTTATCGAAACAAGACATTATTTTAATCTAAGATTTACTCGTTCGACAGTGACACAGCTATATTCCACAGTGCTCGACTTTCTCTCTCTCTCTCTCTCTCTCTCTTTCTTCCTTCTCATCGAAGAAAATCTCTCTCTCTCTCTCTCTCTCTCTCTCTCTATTATTATCCTTCGAACTTGCCGTCGACGACGTCGAAAATAATGTAGACACGACGAGCCATTGCAATCGTTGTGTAAACTGAAATTCTTTCTCTATCCTCCTACCCTCCTCTTTCATCGTATGTAAGTGCACGGTTTACATTCAAGTACTCGAGTGGCACTTCGCCGCCGTTCGACTCCGCGCATACCGATGCATTCGTTCCTTTCTCGTTGCACTCCAAGACTTCTCTCATCCATTCTTACTATTTCTGGAAAAGTCAACACACCAAGGGGGAAACCGTCAACTTCGTGACGTCGTCGTTCCTCTCTCATTTCTCGAACAGGGCCACCACCATTGCGATACCGATATTATAAGCGAATAATCTTCGGACGATCTCAGAGCCAAGGTTGACGAATACGGTTTAGAACTATAATAACGTAACGATGACTGGGGGGAAAGAGAGAGAGAGAGAGAGAGAGGGGAGAGGGACGAAATTTCTCCTCGCTTACGATCGACACGTTTCATCGATCATCCTCATGAATTCGTAAATGAACGAATAATATATATATATATATAAATGTAATAGAAATATAAAATATGCATTGATGAAAGTAATGAACAAAGTATCAATGATCACGCGTCCGAGATCTAATAACGATATACGAAGGCATCAACGATACAAAAAGAAAAAACGAAAAAAAAAAAAAAAAAAAGGAGGAAACGATGGCACCGCCAAAAAGAATTACGACGCATCGACAATACGACGCCGATACTGATTAATTAATAAGTCACGATATTTTCACGTACATACATACAGCACCGCGGAGACATTGAATAAATGAAGAGATAAGCTGAGAATTATTATGCATCGATGAAAATTTCGAAACCTTACGTGTACTATCGTACAAATCGTATCGCCTTTTGTGTTCGTTAACGATATACATACATAAGTAAACACACGCATAGACGCAGCGCACAGGTAAAATCGTTCATATTTTACAAACATATATTCCGCGCAAAGAGACCTTCATGATTTATGATACGAGAGTAATGGGAACACGTGTAACGATTTTACGTACGTACGTTTACCCGTTTAACTCTGGTCCGGATTATTTAAGAAAAAAAGAAAAAAAAAAAAAAAAAAAAAAAAAAGAAAGAACCCCTTCTATTACTTCGCAAATTGACATTCTCTCACGTCCAACCATTCGCAATCGAAACGAACGAGTTCGATTTTCGCGAAATGCTTATTCGCAAGAAGAAAAGAACAGTCTAGTTGGCCTCGTGCCCGAGGTCTCTCGGTCGATCGAAGATCATTCCGAGGACTGTTCGCAAGTGTCACGTTTCGCTTTTACGATTGACAATAACCATAAATACCTCGGTACCGATCGTTGAAAAAAAAAAAAGAAAAAAGAAAGATAAAATAAACCAAAAGAAAGGAAAGGAATAAAGACAAAAAAGAAGGAGAGGGAGAGAGAGAGAGAGAGAGAGAGAGAGAGAGAATCTCGTTTACACGTTGGTAAAAAAAAAAAAACAAAAAATAAAAAAAAATTCTACGGTAAACGAAGGTTTTTTTTTTTCATTAATTTTTTAACGATCGTCGAGAACGAAACCTTGACGAAAAAGTGAACCTCTTTCGAGAAAAAGAAATATATATATATATATATATATTCGTACACGCATACGTATAATCATATCGACGAGGAAGATAGTGGGACTTGCAATATTAGTCTTAAAATAGCGAAGGAAGAGGATGAACAAGAGAAAAAAAAAAGAGAAAAAAAAAAGACAGAGAGGAAAAAAAAGTACGCCACGACGACGATGACGGCGACGATTTTACGAATACACGCCTGCCTCTGATACGCGTGGAACATTGAAAAAAAAAAAAGAAAGAAAAAAAAAAAAAGAAGGAATGAAGAAAAAAATAATAAAAAAAGAAAAAAAAAAGAGCGAATCGCGATGAGTCATTGGGAATATAATTCGAATATATGATTCGTGATGACGCACAAGGCCAAGGTCGGTAGCGTTTATCAACGAATAAATTAAGCTCGCACGTTCCACCCACACGCGTACGTTCATTTGTATCTATATCTATACATATATTTATACATACATATATTTATTTACTTACTTATTTATTTATATATACGTATGTACGTGTGCACGTATGCACGTAAACATACGTGGATGCTGTCGACTCTCTTAGCGAAGATAAAAAAAAAAAAAAAAAAAGGAAAAGAAGAAGAAAAAAGAAACAATGATCGTCGTCAATAAGCAACAAACCCATAAACGTAAATACTCGGTAGAATCGTTTGATCGTTATCTCGCGTGTATACTAACTCTCCGCGTGCATGTGTGTGCGTGTGTGTGTAAATGCATATAGAATGTGACGATCGTTGTCCAACTAAGTACGAACGCGTTCGCTGCACCCAACTCATTCCGCTACTCCATTCTATTCTCTTTTATTATATATCGTCGAGCATTAAAATTAATATCGCGACGAGTATATAATCCATCTGTGTTTTCTTCCTTTTTCCAGTCCACCCCGCCACGCCCCGCCCCTCCCACGCTCTGTTTTCGATTTAATCGAAAAAGCAATATCGAAATCCGCGGAAGAGATGTTTAAGCGAAAACGAAACGACGAAAAAGAACAAAAAAAAAAAAAAAGAAAGGAAAACAAAGAAAAAAAATTAAGTCGAGTCAATGCCGTAATTTCGCGGTGTAATAAATAAAGCAAAAAGGCTAAAGAGGAGAAGAAGAAGAAGAAGAAGAAGAAGAAGATGAAGAAGAAAAAGAAGAAGAAGACGAAGAAAAGAAAACAAAAAAAAAATTGCAGAGATTAGATAACGATGGCATTCAAGGTTTTGCCTTACTTAATTGGCACGCATGCATACACATGTATGTACGTACATACACGCATACATACATACATGTACATACATATATACATACATACATATATACTATATATATATATATATATATATATATATATATATATATATATATATATATAAAGCGAAAATGTCATAATAAAATAACAAGCTGTAAGATTCGAAAAGGCAAACATACGAATACGAAATATCGTCATCGAATTCGAAAGAAATTCGTCGATCGATGATTTCGTACTCCCTTCTCTTTCTTCCTCCTCCTCCTCTTCTTCTTCTTCTTCTTCTTCTTCTTCCTCTGGCTCGCCACCCTATCGAGCTGTGTTTCCCCCTCCCCCATTGCATTTACCTTCCGTCCATCCCTCCTTCTCATTTATATCGCGAAAGATCGGAAGATAAGTCGGTAGAAGGAATGCCGAATACGAATCGAGGAACTAAACGGAGTGTTTATAACCAAAGGAATTTCCCGTACGTCGAACCCGTGGCAAGGAGAAGCAGTTACATCGATGACTCTGACTCTGTAACGTTCCAACGTTAAGGGATTCAAGACACGTTCGATCCATCGCGAAATTTTTTTTCTTTTTTTTTTTTTTTCTCTCTTTTTTCCCTCTTATTTCCCGGCAAGGCAAAAGACGAGATAGGAGAATAAGGGAGAGGAATAGTAGGACGAGGTAGATGAGGATGAGGATGAGGAGGAGGAGGAGAAGAAGGAGGTGGTGGTGGTGGTGTTGGAGGAGGATGAAAGAAAACGGAGATGCCTTTACCCACGTAGGAGGCTCTACGTAGCGTATAAGTGCAATCACGGTGCATTATTCTAACGAGAAAACTTTCAAGTCCTCGTGCCTCGTCACCGGAGCTAAACTATTCCTCCCTCTCCCTCTCCCCACCCTCTCACTCTCTCTCTCTCTCTCTCTCTATCTATCTATCTATCTATCTATCTATCTCTCTCCCTTTCTCCTTTCCTCTTTATCGTGACCTTAACTTCATCCTCGAGCTCGGCGACCTTGACGCTCTCTCTCTCTCTCTCTCTATCTCGCTCTCTCTCTCGCATTTGCGATGCAGCTACGAGCATCCCTCTTATTAACTCCTCCCTCCTTCTCCCTCTTTTTCTATCTCTACCTCTACCTCTACCTCTCTCTCTCTCTCTCTCTCTCTCTCTCTCTTTTATTCGAGATAATAAAGGAGTATATATGCTGATACACTTCCGCCGTAAAACTCACCTGAACGTTCGAGGAAAATAAAGATAATATCATCCTTTTTTTATTTTCCCCGTCGCATGGACAAGACTCATTGCACGAACGAGATTATAAAAGGGTCCGTGGGTGGGAGGGCTTAGAATAGTTGGTCGAATATCGTTGTCGGAGTTTTTCATTCGAGATCGTTCATTTCAATGAGTATTAAAATCTAAACTATATATATATATATATATATATATATATATATATATATATATATATATATACGTATATATATACATACGGTGTGTAAAATCGCGATAAGAAGACCACTTGCCCGTTATTTATATAGCCCGTGACTGTAATTAAAAAGCGTTAATAACGTTAAATGATAAGTTCGGCGTTAAGAGAAAGATTACGACCTTGACCTTGCGCGCTAAAAAAAACCACGATACCGAAGAACGCGATCCGTAACGTTTGGAATATTAATAATTAATAAACTTTGGCCGGTGGATTTTCACAAAAAGAGAAAAAAAAAATAAATAAATGGAAAAAAGAACGCTCTAAAAGACTCGCGAGCGCACGTATTTTCGATGACGACTTTCCCCCGATCCATTAAAATACCACGTGCATTTACATTATATCTAACAAAAGCTTTATTAATCTGTCGATGTAAAATAGATATTATTTTTAACGCGCGCGCACGCACACACACACACACACACACACACACATCATAGTAGACATATAAATATATATATATATATATAAATATATATCGATTACGTCCAATTATAAAAATTTATTTCTGGCGTGAAGGAAAGGAGGAGGAGGAGGAGGAGGAAGAAGACGAAGGAGAGGAAAAGGAAGTAAAATGAAAATAAAAGAGAGAGAGAGAGAAGAAAAAAAAGGAAAAGGAAACGGAATCCCGGTGTATCTTAAAAAAGTCCCTCCGACTTGTAAGTTTTTAACAACAAATATACGTACGTGTAGAATCGTCGGAGCTAAGGGGAAGTCGTACCTACGAATAGGAACACATCAAAGAGGATGATAGAGTGGCAAGGTCGGAGATCGTGGTGTGTGAGAGAGAGAGAGAGAGAGAGAGAGAGAGAAAGAGAAAGAGAGAAAAAAGAAAATAGTCGATAAAGTTCGAGGGCAAGCGAGAGGTCTCTCTCTCTCTCTCTCTCTCTCTCTCTCTCTATCCATCTCTCTTTCTCTCTCTCTCTCTCTCTCTCTCTCTCTCTCTCTCTCTCTCTCGATAGAAAAGCACGATGGAATGAGAAGGTAAATCACTCCGATGACCTCCGATCGGAGGTATATCTGCGGAACGGTCGGGGTGACCCTCAACCCCGTTGCGCTCACCTCGTTCCGGAGCAAATCGATGCAAGAGAGAGTATACAGTGTCAATGTCAGTACTAGGCTGGACGAGGAGAGGGAGAGCTCGAAGAAGAGGGTTGTTGCTCAGTTAGCAGAGAAGGTGGTGGCAAAATTCTCTCTCTCTCTCTCTCTCTCTCTCTCTCTATGTATACGTGTGTTCGTGTGTGTCCGTTGCGTCAGACTGACGTCAATGCAACCCCCGTTCCCTCCCCCTCCTCGTCCATCCCTCGTTACAACCTCTTTTACCCTACGACCCGTACTTTTCTCTTCTATTCCTCTTTCTCACTCGCTCGCGTACGTACACTCGCACACAAACACACTCTCGATTTCTATCTCTTACTATCTTTCGATCGTCCCGTCTTTGTCCCACTACCCTCTCTCTTCTCTCTCTCTCTCTCTCTCTCTCTCTCTCTCTCCTTCCCTTCCTTTCCTTCCTTCCTTCCTTCCTTCCTTCCTTCCTGCCCATCCCTACCCCTTTCCGCCGTCCTGCAAACTGAGACTACTCGCGGAGGCCTCGTTGACTCTTCGAGCGAGAGAGCCGGACACTTTCGTTACACCCAACCTGTTGATCTATCCAAGAATAAACGCGATCCCTCGTTATGGAAAATACCAGTATCGTAAGCCGAGAATAAACCTACGATCGATTCGCACCTGTCGACCTGTGTGTAGTATCCCAAGGTGGAGAATGAGGAGAAGGAGAAGGAGAAATAGGTAGAGGAGGAGGAGGAGGAGGAGGAGGAGGAGAAGGAGGATACCCCATCTTGGAAAGCTTTTCTCTTATAGAAAATAAAAAGATCAAAAAAGAAAGAAAGAAAGAAAGGAGGCAAAAAAAAAATTACAAAAAAAGAGAAGAGTCACACGTCCCGATCGTCCCATTCACTCGATTGGCCATCGTCGATTATTATCGATTCAATAATAATACCACATGCCTGGTTCAAAAACGGTACAACTCGGAGACTACGCCGTTATGAAAGGTCCTTCGGTTTATTTCGTAATCGATTCGATCGAAACGCAATGACAAATCGTTCCATCGTAAAATTGAAGTAAAAAAGAAAAAAAAAGAGAAAAACGTACTCTATGCCGGATTATTCGTCTGACCATCGTCCAAATCGAAAATCGAAAATCGAAAATCGAAAATCGAAAATCGTTTGGACGAACGGAATCATCGAAAATCAGTTTCGTCGTTTTACCCTTCCTTACGAATTGGATCGTCTGTCTTTCTTCGATCCAATCCTTTTTCTGGTTTTTCTTTTTTTTCTTTTTTTTGTTCCTTTTAGTCGTCTTCTTTCATTTTATTTTCTTTTCTTCCTTCTACCTATATTAGATTTTACACCCTTCTTCCTCCTCTTCTTTTTCTTCTTCTTCTTCTTCTTCTTCTTCTTCTTCTTCTTCCTTCTCCTCAAACCCGACCCCACCCCGGGCCAATCCTTCTCTTTGTTTAAAATCTACGACGAACAAAGGAGTTCCAAACTACGTGATCCTGGACATCGGGTACCACCAGCATGAGAAGAGACCACTCTACATAGGGTGTCGAATTACGAACTTGAACGTTCGTTCCTCTTTTTCGTGCAAGCCTTGAGTTCGGTGTCCGCGCTTCTTATTCTTCTTCTTCTTCTTCTTCATCGTCATCATCATCTTCGTCTTCATCTTCTTCGTCTTCATCATCTTCGTCTTCTTCTTCTTCTTCTTTCGGGTGGTCCAACGTCGGCAAAAAAAAAACAAAAAAAAATAGGAAATAAAAAGTTGAGGTTTTGCGTCTGACTAACGGGGTTAGGTGAATATCGAGCATTTGAATAAGGTTTTCTCAGTGGTTTTGGACGAGGCTGCCGTCGAACGAGCCTCGCCAGGCCGGCCGAGAGAAAATTCAATACCACCGATCAAGGTGCTGATTGCAGTCCGTTGCGTTTTTGGTGCCTTCAACTCGACCACCTGCTCTCTCTCTCTCTCTCTTTTTTTTATTCTCTCTTTCTCCTTTGCTCTTTCGACCTGCTGTCGCCGTATAGGTAGCTTGAGGTCGTTGCACGTCGAACGATCCACCCGATCCCTTCGACGATTTTTTTCAGTGGAAAAAGGAGAAAGAATTTTTCTTTTTAACATGCACATTACACACACGCGCACGCACACACGCGCACGCACACACGCACATACATTCGGCGAAACTCATTCGATACATTTTTATTTTCCATAGAAACCTTCGTGAATTTCGTACGAACGTTTGTTTCTCAAAAAAAAAAAACAAAAAAAAAAAAAAAAAAAAAAAAAAAAAACAAAGAGAAAAGAAATTGTTCGCGGATGAATTCGTTTCGCTCGTTTTTTTTTCTTTTCTTTTTTTTTTTTTTTTTTATTTATTCATTTTACTTCAATTTATTTCATTTTATTTATTTTTTTTTTTGGTTTTTTTAACGAACAGATAAAGAGAAGTCGGAAAAGGGGGGGTACAACAAAGTTTAAATTCAATATCGAACAACGGTTTCGCGCGCGCGCGCGCGCGCCCCGCCGTGTGTCGTACTCGTTGAGGTTCTCGTTGGGGCTTTTCGAGGCCACGAGCCAGCTGCTCTTCGGTAATCCAGTCGAATCGAGGTCGTTGCTCGAGACACGGACAAGAACTTATGAGACTTTGTATAACGAGAAGCTTCTTCTTCGTCCTACGTTCTTCATTCATTTACTTCTAAATCTAATTCGTTTTTACGAATCAAATAGAATAATTACGCGGGCGCACAACAACGGGGAAGGACGAGCAAAATAAAATGGAAGAAAAACATGATACGTTTTTACGGTTGCTTCTAATCGAAATTACGATTAAACGAGACGCTATACCTTATCGTAAGAGATCGAGGAGACGCTTACGTATCCGTTGTGATTATTCGACTGGGGTGTGACTTCGATTAATACTCGAATAATCGTCGAGAAAAGATATTCGAAATTTCATCCATGAGCCTAACACGAATTGTTTTTGATTCGACGATACGCGAAGGAATAAAAAGATTGATTCGATTCAACAACGACGTAAGTTAACGTCAATGAAATGAGGAATCGTTCTCCGTTTAGTTAATGGGTCACCATCATATATATATATATATATATATTAGGGAGAAAGAGATAGATAGATAGATAGATAAAGAGAGTGAGAGAGAGAGAGAGAGAGAGAGAGAGAAAGGGAAAGAGAGGGAAAAAAAATGTCGAACTGACCGGCTGTCGCGACTTCACCGTAAGAACAGAAGCACACACACACAAACACACACATCGACGAGGGCCAGGTGTGTTCACACCCCATTCGTGCGTTTGGCACATGACAAGCGGGAACATATTTTGCCCCATGTGTATGTAGGTCAACAGCAGCCATACCAAAGAGTTTATAATATTCCGGGCCGCATCTACAAAAATCTTTGAATCGTTATTACGGAGGCTGTGTAATTGCATAGGAATAATAATACTAATTCGTCAATCGACAATCGATCGATTTTCGATGACAGGATGGAAAAAGGAACGGGGGTTGAATTGAAATATAACGTAATTGTTTGATCGTGTTAGCTGACGTAACCGGGTTCATAAAAATTCTTTTGAAAATGTACGCTACGTATATCCGCGCAACGAATTGATTTACGATTTGAAAATATTAATTATTCGAAGAAAATGATCTGAAAAAAAAAAAGAAAGAAAGAAAGAAAGCAAACATAAAAATTGATCCAAACGATTTTACGTTCAAGCGAGTGAATGTAAAAAATTGTGTAAATTTTTGTATCTTTAGGTACAACCCTGAAGCAGAGTCGTAATAAGTGTTTCGGTATAGAGCAGGTGTGTTACGAAGAAACGTTATATGTATGTATGTACGTACGTACGTATTTACGTAAGTGTGCGTTTACCTACACTTTTTTCCAAAGCACCTGCCCAAAAGATACGAAATTAACATACGCGATTGTAATAAAGCGAAGAGGATTTAAAACAAAGCCGATTACGTTATCTCGTACGAACGATTATAACGTTAACGTTTAATTAAACGGGACACCTTAGGTTCGATAAAATATCTCTCATTTTGCTTACATGTATTAAATATCGACGAAATCGACTTATCCTATTAGCGCGTCAACGCGGAACAATCGTTTTTATTTACCTACGTATATTTGCAAAAAGAGAAATAAAATAAATAAATAAATTAAATTAAATTAAAAGAATATTAAGAAGAAGTTCATTGCGATAACGATTGTTAAATCGTATTATTTCATTTGTAT
>OU426865.1:5737276-5749776 GCA_911387685.1 Dolichovespula media
GTTCGCGTTGCGATCCTTTCCCCATCGATTCTATTCCCCAGAATTTCTATGGACTTTCATATAAAATAATAGAATCCATGATAATCTCACCTCGCGGGTTAATACAATATACAAAAGCTCCACCTTTTCTCGACTGACTTTCGAACAATTTTCGTCCTTATTTTTTCTCTTCTTTTTTTATTATCTCTCTCTCTCTCTCTCTCTCTCTCTCTCTCTCTCTCTCTCTCTCTCTCTGTCTTTGTCTTTGTCTCTCTTTACTTTTCATTATGATTGGCATCCAATCAATAAAATTCCCCTTTTGTTCCATAAAACGAAAGGTCGAACTTTTAATAATCCTTTGATATAACCTACGCAAAATAGTTCGTTCGTACATTCGAGATCGTTCGTATGGATTAATTATAAAAGACTTTTATCAACGATGAACGTTTTAAAGGAGAATTTTATCCATTGAAAGAAGAAGCGAGACATATTATTTATATGCCGATAAAATAGTTAGGAATCGGTTTGGGATAAAGTAAGAACAAATCACCAAGTAAATCTCTCCCTTCCTCTTCCTCTCTCTCTCTCTCTCTCTCTCTCTCTCTCAATGGTCCTTGTCGTTTAACTCTAACGATCCTGAGTTTCATTCCTCGCGGTTACGTACCCCCTCCTCCTCACCTCCTTAACCTCCTCCCCACATCGCTTCAACCAAGCCTCCGCAACCTGACCTTTCGAAATATTCGATTACTTGGAAACGCCCGACGGCCCAGAGACATCGGCGAAGCCATAACTAACGTCGTGGCCATAATTCTGGACCTAGAAACAGAGTTAACTAACGGAACAACCATGGACGAAGGTCATCGTCGGAGGTAAAAGGTCAAGGATGCATACGCCTTTCATCATCCTCCTCCTCCTCCTCCTCGCTTTTACTCCTTTCGACGATTATTCGAAACGATATCTCGTTTCGATTCGAAATACTCGAAATACCTAATTAATACGTTCGAGCGGATGAGATCTCTCTCTCTCTCTCTCTCTCTCTCTCTCTCTCTCTCTCTCTCGGGGGGGGAGGGTGGAGGGAGAGGGGGGAAAAAATAAAAAAATGAAAAAAAGTGGAATTATACGACGACACGACGGGAAAACGATTTGTACGTGCATTAAGGGTCAAAATAAATATTTATCTCTTTACCGAGAACGTTATTCACGTTTTCGTTATCGCGAATTATATTTTCTCTTACAATGGAGAAAAGGACGGGGAAAAGGACGTATGTAAGGAATGGAAGAGAGAGATTAGGGTAACGGAAGGAAATATTATCGAAAGATATCGACGAGTCGAGTGGGTAAAGTCCATTGATGAAGGTTTTCAAGATTTTTCAGTAGTACGAGCGTAGGAATGATCGGACGGAGGAGGAAAGGAAGAAGACGAAGAAGAAGAAGAGTAAGAAGAAAAAGAAATCGTTTTAATACGGGAATTAAAAAAGAGAATCGGTGGTATATAATCGACTATACGTACGCTCGTTCGATTGAGTAAACTTTATGGTCCCATTAAGGTCGTGTTATTGCCAATAGAGCTCCGTGGCTATGGGGCTACGAATTACGAAGTGGACGAGAATGGGATCTCTCTTTCCCTTCTTCTTCGTGTGCGTCCTTGACACGGGCACCTAACTTTTCTCGCGATGTTAAAAAGAACGTTAAAAAGAAAAGAAGCAAAAAAGAAAAATGGACGACGACGTGTCATTGATGAGTCGGAAGAGGACGAACGTGTAGCCAGCCGGTCGGAAATTCGGCTCGTAAAACGAAGAAATAAAGGAAAATGGTATGGTAAAGAGAGAGAGAGAGAGAGAGAGAGGGAGGGAGGAAAGGGTCGAGAGGGCGAAGGTAACATCATTTACGCGCTCCTACACGACCTCCAAAATCGTCCGAGAGCACGCACGTGCCACCAGTATTTCCCTCAAGGACGAAATATTTTCGGGCTACGTAACGGAGGGAATGGAATGACTGAGTGAGTGAGTGAATGAGTGAGAGAAAGACAGAGAGAGAAAGAGAGAGAGAGAGAGAGAGAGAGAGAGAGAGAAGGAGAAAGAAAGGGAGAGGGTGTCTCTTCCCTTCGCAAAGGGATACGCACCACTGGGAAAGCTCGAAAGATTCGGATCTCGATGGGATTCGTAGTAAAAGAGAAAGACGCTTCGTTAATCATGCCGTCGGTGAGAAAGAAAAAGAAACAGAAAAAGAAGAAGAAAAAGAAGAAGGACCGTTCCTCCCCTCTTTCTTTTCCCTCTCTATCTCCCTCGTTCGTTCGTCCTCGTCCTTTGATTGGGAGGTGGAGTGGGGTGTGTAGGGGTGAGGGCAGACAAATGCGAGAGGTTAAAGTTTTATTGGCTTATCGTACGTTCATCGAGGGGTTCTATGACGGAAATTTAACTGATCGAAGAACCAAACCTCGCAAAGCCGACAAGATCGAGAATACGACGACGTCGAGACGTCGATCAGTAACGTTGATCGAGAGTTTCGATATATCGTTTCGTTCCCAATGGACGTTCTGGTATAATAACAACTTAGACGCGTAGATATGTATGTACTTATATATATATATAATATATATATATATATATATATATATATATATATTATATATATAGAAAGAGAGAGAGAGAGAGAGAGAGAGAGAGAGAGAGAGTTAGCCATTAAAATGAGGACACTAAAATATATTCGATCCTCTTTGTTCTCCGAGAATATACTCAAAAAAATCTTCGTCAATAATCATTCACAATTATTCCCATTTAAAATTTACTCTCCCCACCCCCGACCCATAATAAACGTTTTGACATTAATTAACCTTTAATAAAATCATTCGCTCATTAATACGCAATAAAGAGAGGAAGAGAGAGACACATATTTACATTTTAACTCGAGGGTTATCCATATACATGTAGATATATACATATACACATATATATATATGTATACACGTACGTATGGCCTTGAGAGGCTAGCCAAAAATGTTCCGAGCGATCCTCTCGACGATGGTTAAAGTACCGAGTTAACAAGAAGAACCTTCGTGTTAATAAAGAAAGAACCGTCCGTCGCTTACTTACACTACGCTTAACTTTCATCCACTCGACGTTTTACCCGATCCACCCGCCCTTTATTTTTTTGTTTTAATACGTACCCTCTTCTTTTCAAAAAAAAAAAAAATAAAAAAAACACACGCGCGCGCGAAAAGAAAAAGTAAGGAAAAGAGAAAAAAAAAAAACCCGGACGCGAGCTCGAAATTCGACTTAACGCGTCCAATCCGCACTTTCGTTCCTTTGGAAGAAAAAACAAGAAAAAAAAGAAGGAGAAAAGATCGTCGACGAGGTTGGCTGGGTTAAGTGGTCACCATTTTCTTTTTCCTTTTCCTTTTTTTTTTTTTTTAGTTCTTTTTAATTTTCCCTTGCGTTGATAGGCCTCTCTTTGACCATCCACGAGTCGAGCGGGTGGACGAAAGAAAGAGAGAAAGAGAGAGAAGGAGAGACAGAGTTTGTGTGTGTGTGTGTTTTATAAAAGCGCGTATATTAAGTAGTCAGGGTCGTGCTCGTGAGACGGGTCAGAGGCCAAGGTCGGGTTTAAATTTGTTCAAAGTTTAAGCGATATAACACGCAGGAGATAAGCTCGCAATAGCCCGCAAATTTGCTTCTATTCCATTCATTCAAGTAAGAAGAGCTCGCGTCGTCGCCATTTTTACGGGAGGGGGAGGGCCGGACTCGCGCCGTTCTCGCGCGTTAAATTCGAAGAAGAAAAGAGAGAGAGAGAGAGAGAGAGAGAGAGAGAGAGAAAGAGGAGGGACGAAGAGAAAAGTACAGAAAAAAAAAAAATCAAGAAATAGACAAGATTTCGAAACGAACGACGACGAAAAGATGAAAGAAAGAAAAGGACATAAGATTCGTTGTCGTTGGGAAAAAAAAAAATTACGTACGAGAGCGAGATATTTGGTTTCCTTTTTACTTATTTTTTATTTATTTATTTATTTTTTTCTTTTTTTCGGTTCAAATTTTTCGTTTTTTTTTTTTTTTCCTTCAAATGGAAGAGAGAGACTCCAGTAAATGTCGCGTGCGTCGAGCTCGAAACTATATACATATTTGACAACGCATTCGTTCGTCATCGCGTCTCGACTCCTCCTACCCTCCTACCTATAACGCCTCCCTCCCTCCCAACCATCTCTCAACCTCCCTCCATCGCCCTTCGCCCCTCCACAATTTCGCGTCCCAATCATTCTTCCTTCCTATTCACTACGAATCGACGAATCGCCGACTATTTGACCGAGGTCGTGCGTATGCGGGAAAGAGAAAAGAATAGAAAAGAAAAGAAAGATGGAAGGAAAGAAAGAAAGATGGAAGGAAAGAAGATGTTCGCGATATATTCATACGTATTATAATGCATAGAGAGTTCTCGTTGGATTTGTAACGTTGACTTCGACACCGTTAATTGCGCGCTCCTTCTTCATAAGCGAGCTTTACTATCATCGTTAACTCATAGATACGTCGACCCGATACGAATATGTATGGATATCGAACGACAAGCACGATAGCAATCGATTCGATGTTGGTAATAAACATACCATTCGTCGAGAATTAGGAAGGAAACCTCGGATAACCCCGGATGTTTTACTTTCGACGAAGAAGCAAGCGAGCGAACGTAAAGTCGTGCAATTCGAACGCGATTCGTTCTCGTTATGTCGCGCTCGCAAAGAAGAAAAAAAAAAAAAGGGAAAAAGAAAAAGAAACTTCGAATCTCGAGAAGACATTATCTCGTAGCTCGTATACAACCCAGACGCACGTTCGTTGAAGCAATTAGTAGCTCCGCTGCTGCACTTTTATCCGTCCGTAAAGTTTTTTAACGTGCGCGAATTCGAAGAACCAAAAGGAAAAAGAACACTGACTCTCGAGGGTGCGTGCCGTCGTTACGAGATAATGAGGAGACGGAAAGGGAAGGAATAAAAAAGAAAAGAAAAAAGAAAAGGTAAAAAAGAAAGAAACGAAAAACACATCGAAATACTCCGAAGCATTTCTTAAACAATTACGAAACATTCGTGTTTTATCGAAGAACTGCTAATCGTTCTCGAATTGTTGGCCTAAGCGCGAACGCATCCATAAAAGAACAAAGTCCAAGGTTGGACAGAGTTGTCTAGTCATCCTCCTCCACTTCTTCCTCCTCCTCCTCTATATACATATCTCTCTCTCTCTCTCTCTCTCTCTCTCTCTCTCTCTCTCTGTCTGTATTTATCTATCTCTCTATCTTTATCTCTATGTCTCACGGCCTTGAACCAGGCCGCGTGGAAAAAACAAGCTAGCGACAATCGAGTCGTTATCGGTCGCGTGGCGTAAATAAACGACCGTGTAAGGTGACGTTAGAAGCTAAGATACATACCAACTTACTTAGTTACATGTAAAAACGAGACTCGCACGGTTTATGGAAGTGGAAATGAGGAAGCACTCCGTTTGTCTATGTATGTGTGTATGTATGTAACTCTGAAGAACGTGACTACTTCATATATATATATATATATATATATATATATATATATATATATATATATATATATAAAGAAAAACAATAAATGAAAAAGACGACGAGCGTAAAACTTTATATAAAAGGTAGGACGACGGACGTCGGTCGGTTTTTTCGCCATGAAAAAAAAAGAAAAGAAAGAAACAACTTTGATAAGACAGTCTCTCTCTCTCTCTCTCTCTCTCTCTCTCGCTCTTTTTTTATTTGTTTCGAACGCTTCGACGTAAACTATGATAGAGAAGTACTTGCAAAACTATATATATACATATATATATATCGATTCGTGGAAGGATTAGTTGCATAAAATTGTAAAAATTGTCTCGCTCTATCGATAACGATTTAATCCAAGTGAGGGAAGGAATTAATTTGTAAAAAAAAAAAAAAAAAAAAAAAAACGAAATAGAATTTTTAAAGAAAACTACTTACGTTCGTACGACCGGATCGATTGACCTGCGCCCATCCGATTGTGATATTAATTTTCAAAAGGGACCGGGGAAAAGCGGGGGTATATAACGAGAAATGTTACGTCATTTCTTGTTATATGTTATTTCTTAATCACGATACCGGAATTTATATTCGTAATTCGTTGGTAAAGATCACGTGGATAAGGGGCACGTGAATCTTATTGTCGAACGTCATATAGAGAGCGTCATATCTCGAACGACGAGTCCGAGAATGCGAGCGGAGTACCTACTTATTTATTATATACCACCTACGTACGTGTGTGTGTGTGTATATCTCTACGTGCGTGTCGGAATTTTTCATACTCTTAAGAATTTTTCTAACGAGGGTCGTCAATGAAAGTGTGATCGAATTTGATCGAATAAAAAAAATAATAATAATTATACCCACTTAATAAATCGTTCGATTATCTTGCATTCTCATTCTTTTTCCTACTGTTAGATACCATTAGCGATATATATATATATATATATAAATGTATATATCTATGTATATGTATGTATATATGTTTTTTCCATTATCAGTTGGCGCTTCAAATCAATTTCATTTCACGAAATTTATGATAATCATGGACGATCGGTTATACATATGTAAGTAAGTAAATAAGTAAGTAGGTAACTTATCTCGAAATAAAACTATAAAATGAAAATAATGAAAGACGAGCGTCAAGCTGTGATAAAAATGATGGTAAACCGACGCACGATTAAAGTACGTACACGTGTATATGCAATGAATATAAAAATAAAAAGAAAAATAAAAAAAAGAAAGAAGAAAATAATAAAAAGAAAGAGAAAAAGAAGAAGAAGAAAAAATTAGCAATGATCTGTTCGATCGCGTGATCGCCCGAGCTACTCTCGTTTGTGTGTGTGCGCGCGTGTGTGTGATCGTAATCACGTGTTCCGTGAATCGTACGCACTTATGTGTGTTTTTATGCATGTATGTATGTGTGTGTATATATATATATATATATATACATATATATGTATGTATATGGACACACCACGTATACTTCTCTGTTACCGAAGAAACGTGCGAAGGACGTCTTCATCGTCGGCCACCACGTCGAAGAATAAGCTCGGTCATTTTCGAATGAATGACCAACAAGATCGTAGAAATTCGATTCATCAACGATACTTCCGTCAACACATTTCTTACGATCATTTACTCGATGACATTAGCCTCGAAGAAAAAGAAATTTCCGTATCTCGTTTCTTTTTCTTCTTCTCTTTTTATTCGTCTCGCGTTTCTTTTTCTTTCTTGTTTATCTTTTTTCTTTTTTTTTTTTTTTTTCCTTCAAAATTACGCGTAATTACGCTTTAAACCCCGCCCCCTCCTCTCTCCCTCCCACCCTCCTCAGTTCGTTTAAATCGTCAATAACGAATGCGAGATCTTCGATATCACGATTATTCGCGTAAGAACGTTCCACGTGGATACGCGCGATCCCAAAAACTAAACGTTAATGCTTCGAGAGAGAGAGAGAGAGAGAGAGAGAGAGAGAGAGAGAGAGAGAGAGAGAGAACATCGATTCAGAGCGAATGAATTTCGAAAATTCATTCTCCTGTATCCTCGTCGAAACTTATGAAGATCGTCGTTAGTTGGTTAGATGAACAACTTATCAATTTCTTAGGAGCTAAGCGATATGAACATTCAAGGACGTGGACCTCGTTTGAATATGAATTGCATCAATTAGACTCACCTTTATTCCCGACGCGTCTGTTTGTTCACTGATTGCTCAGGATTACTATAGTAGTGCTTCAAGTCTCTCTCTCTCTCTCTCTCTCTCTCTCTCTCTCTCTCTCTCTTTCTTTCTCTCTATCTCTCAATCTCTCTATCTTTATCGCATCCATTTCAACTCCCGTTCCGAGGTCAAGAAGGCAAGATCTTTGAAGGGCGATCAAGGCGAAGTCCGTCAGCCGTTGCCGTCGCCATAAAGCCATAGCCATAGCCATGGCCATAGCCATAGCCATAGTGTAACCAAAGAGAGCACACAGAGAACGTGAGGAGTGGTAACGCTAGACGAGAAGTCAAGGTTGAAGGCGTTTAACAACCTCTGAACCGACATACTTACACATTCGGCTTCTTCGAGCTTTCTCGTACGAACGAAATCGAAACGTTTAACGAGAGACCCTTCGCCATCGACAATAAAAGCCATCGCGCGTTTATCGTCAACGTAACGAGGAACAAAGATATATCGATTTTGACCACGGAACGCGGGAAAATTGAACGAGAGAACGAAACAGAGAAAAGAGAAGATAAATGTGGGATAAGATGGAACGACCGCGACGATTCTAAACTACCTTGTTTTCCCTTAAATAAAAAAAAAAAAAGAAAAATAATAATAATAATAATAATAATAATAATAAACTTTGCGATGAACTATGATATTATGATAGTAATTTGGACGTTCGCGAAAATCGAATATATATATATATATATATATATATATATATATATATATATATCAGATTGTCTCGCGATTTAAATATACGAACGTGAACGAAGTGACGATTATACATGTATTATATCGAATGAAAAGAAAGAGTATCGCGTTCGGTAATTAACGCTCAAAGTATTTCAAGGAAGTTGCGGTTTATGACCTCGATTGTTGTTCCTTCCCACCGACGTAGGGAACATTAACGTTACCAGTTTGGATCATCTCCGTCGTCGTCGATTCCGGTGAAATACGATACAGGACATTGCGGCCGGCCAGCCGGCCGCCCTCTTGTAAATTTGTTTTTTTTTGTTCGTCTCTCTCTCTCTCTCTCTCTCTCTCTCTTTTTTTTGGTTTCCTCCTTCCCCTATTTTATCCCTTACTACGAATAAAAATGTCACGGGAAGGGGTGAGGTTTGGAGGACTGGGGGGACGAGAAGTCTCGTGAGAATTTTCCTTCGTTCTTATTTACACCACTGCAGTCTCTCTCCTCTCCTCCCTCGCCCCGTTTTGAAGCAAATAAAAAAAAAAAAAAAAGGAGAAGAAGAAGAAGAAAATTCGACGGATATGATGGCAAGGTGATTCTCGTCCTTGAACGAATCTACGTACGAATCATCACCACCACCATCATCATCATCGATCTCGGACGAAGATCGATTCCTCATTTCGAAAGGCAAAACGGGACGTGCGATATATGTATGCATGTATGTATGTATGTATGTATGTACGAGTACGATCTAACGATTAGATTCGACGATTAGACGATCCCACCCAGTGTGTGGGGAGGCGGGGCGGGACGGGGTGAGGCGCTCGATGAAAGAAAGAGAAATGTGGAGCGCTCGTAACGAGCTATTAATTCGCATTATCCTTGGTGGTAACGAGCGAGATTACAAGGCCAACGAAGGACACCCTCCTCCTCCTCCTCCTCCTCCTCCTCTCACACGTTGAGTGAGAGGATAGCGGTATATCGCGTACGTCACGGTGACCTCGCGATTCTTCGATCGATCGATCGATCGACCTCTTCCGGTAAAAGATTACGATGACGGAGGGGGGACAGAGGGACGGATATATGGTAAAAGACGGTGACAGACAGACAGAGAGAGACAGAGAGAGACAGAGAGAGAGAGAGAGAGAGAGATAGAGAGAGAGAAAATTATCAGGGACTCTATTAGGTTATAGGAATTAATAATCGCAAACGAGAGATTACGTAAGCAACCGCGTTGCCTGTTTCCTGTTCGTTTAAAAAATAAAAGATAAATAAATAAACGCGACAATGATCGAACCGAAAGATAAAATTCATATTTAAAGGTGTCCTTCTTTATCGTCGAAACGAACGGAACGCGAAATGCATTCGACGTCCCCCGCCCCCCTGGCCCCTGTCCATAGGGCCGCGACCGTAAAGAGAACGCGAGACATAGCGGATTCGAGGCATATTTATTATGTGCGGTCTGACAATCACGAGAGAAAGATTACGTAACGCCGTCGTAGAACTGGAATAGCGGGAACTGGTCTCCAATAATTGCCTCTCTGCGTCTTAATCGGTCGATGGTCGTCGTCCTTCGGGCGAGAGTCCGTGCCTGAAAGAGAAACCCGGAGCTATCTTTCACGAACGCCTTCTCTTTATTTACGTTTCGCTCGTCGATCAATAGAGAACTAAGGGGGGTAAGGGGAGAGAGAGAGAGAGAGAGAGAGAGAGAGAAAAGAGGTAGATGACGTGATCGGGATCCTAGATCGCTTCCTGTACGATGATTGATACCATTGAAGAAGAAGAAGAACAAGAAGAAAAACAACTAACTAGTTTCCATAAATCACATAAATCACCCGTCCAACTATTTAATTTTCTAATCCTCGATCGATCTTCTCGATGTCTTCGCGATTATGAGAAATTAATTTCCTCGTAATTCCATGCTTCCGATTAATTTCGTTAATATAACGTCATTATCGATTTAACCATCGATCTTAAACGCATCCATCGTCGATACATCGGACGTATCGGACTCGTTCGAACGGGACAATATCTCTCTAAGAAATATGTGTGTGTGTGTGTGTGTGTGTGTGTGTGTGTGTGTGTGTGTGTGTGTGTGTGTGTACATATATACTGTTATATACGCACGTTACGTTTCAGCTAAGAACGTTAGTCTCCCATTGTAAACGAATAATAGAGGAAATATTGCGCATTCCCTATTCTCCTACCCTCCCACCCCTCACCCCACCTCATCCCTCTCCCGCCCCAACAGAGCTCGTTTGTAAAACGTAACGACGAGCTAATGATTCGTCCTCTCTCTTATCTTACGTATGCAATGTGCGATATTACGAGGACAAAAAGGTGTTTGGAAAGGCTTCGGACCGGCTAGAAAACGAAGATGCATTTATCTCTTTGAACGAACGGAGCTGAACGGGAGGGGCTCGCTCCTTTGTAACGGGTGAATCTGCATCTGTCCTTCGTTTTATACGTCGTTAATGACCTATAAATTTCAATAAACGAAGGCAGAACGGTAACGCGCTGGATGGCATCCTCGACACGTTACGCCCATTTTATTCCCCGACCATGAAATACAACAAAAGCGAAGGACTCCCGTTGTTATCCTAGCAGTAATTAAATAAATAAGTATATGTGTGTGTATGTATGTATGTATCGTCCAGTTAATATCTACTTCGCATTATTACATATATAGAATATAATTTTTTTTAAAAGATCCCACTGCTATCGATCCAATGGTCAAAAATAAAAAATAAAAAATAAAAAAAAAACGACAAAGAGAAATCGGTTAGGAATATTTGAAGAACGCTTGTGGAATGTTTAACGCTCGTAATTAACAAAAAAAAAAAGAAGAAAAAAAAAAGAGAAACGAAAAACGATTTGAGGAGTTTCTGTAACGATTTCAAAAGCGAACTGTGCACAGAACAGGGAGAGAGAGAGAGAGAGAGAGAGAGAGAGAGAGAGAGACATATAAACGCATATACTTACATACATAGAGAGAAAATATAGTAGACGAAGAGAAGAGGTCTGTATAAGAGGACGGGCAGCTATGGAGGAACGATGACGTGCGGTCGTTTGACCCTGACTTTATTTATGTTTCCCCATAGCATTAAAGGCAGTTACACACGTGCTACGAAGGCCTCCCGTCTCCTTTGTCTACGCGTTTCGTTCAACCGGCCGAGCTAACAACCTCATTGCCATTGGACGTCGACGACGGCGCGAGAAAGAGAGAGAAAGGGAAAGAGATAGATAGATAGATAGATAGAGAGAGAGAGAGAGAGAGAGATTATATCGTTGTCCATGACGCGACTCCGATAGAATGTGCATGCTAATCGAAACTTTTAATTATCTATTTGACTACAATAGTATTTAATGTCTTTGGATCGTGAAAGGAAAAAGGAAAAAGAAGAAAAAGAAGTTACATCGATCTCGATTCGATGAATCGAAAGAGCAGCTCCCTTTACGATCGAACGAGAACGCACATGAGAGCGAGTAAGAGTAACTCGGCTTATCTGCCTGCGTAGGAATTTTAAATATCGACTTTTAAAAGTCGATCGACATAAAAATATTCGATATCGATGGGAAAAGATAACGAGTTTTCACAGATATCTCGCTTACTTTGTAACGTCGTATACAAGGCTTTCTCTCCTTCCTCTCACGAATCCTCCCCCTTATTTAAAATCTATCCAACAAACAATATATATATATATATGTATAAGTAAGTACATAGAGACATACGCTAGTTAATACGGCAATTGACGTGCATTCGCGTCTAACAGAGAATACTACTTACTTAGCGCTTTTAACGCTCATTCGAACGACGAGTACATATATACACACGGATATATATATATATATATATACATATGTATATATATGCTTACGTGCATACGTGGATATGCGTTTCATCGTTTTTTAATCTACTAGGAATAGCCATTCGGTGAACCTTGAATGTCGGTCTCAACTCGTTTTTACGTTCATCATCATCATTATTATTATCTAAATGGATTGACTTTTACTATAGATTGAAATGAGATAACAATAAGAGCGACAATTGAATGGAAAATAACGATAATTACAATTATAATAATAACGATAATAATA
>OU426865.1:5754776-5757276 GCA_911387685.1 Dolichovespula media
ATAATACGAAATTATACTAGGGTTTACGATTTTAAGAACGTAAAACACAGGAGGGAGGTGGGGCGGGGTAGGGGGGTGGAGAGCTCGGGTCTATGTTTCGATCGACGGGGTTGGGAGAATTTAAAAAAAAAAAAAAAAAAAGAAAAAAAAAGAAAGAAAGAAAACGAAGAAAAGGGATAAGTAGTCTAGAGAAAGAGAAAGGGAAAGAGAAAGGGAAGAGGAAGGAGGAAGAGAAAAATTCAGGAGCCATTGTCTCGCTACTCGACCCAGAAACCCAATTAGTCCTTTTCTCTCTCTCTCTCTCTCTCTCTCTCTCTCTCTCTTTCTCTTTATCATTCGTACGTATATATATTTTTTTTCTCTCACGAGATCTACTATAAGATCTCAACGAGCGTTTAAACGATACCAGAAGAAGACACGGCGCGGAAGCCGTAGCAGGGAAAGTTAACTTTGCCAAAGCAAAGTGGGGAGAAAGTGAAAGCTATTTCCGGGGTAAAACGTAGGTACGAAACAGTTCGTCTCGCAAAAAGAAACTGAGACTCCGTGGAGATGGAGGAGGTGAAGGTGGAGGAGGAGAAGTGATATTAATGACCGATACGATTATACGTTTCATGCGAGTATATGTATATATGTTCATATATATATATATATATATATATATATATATATATATATACATATATATATATATATATATAAATATATATATCGTGGCGCCGTTCGATCGATTATGCGCTTTCGATGTGAACGAACTGCAAGGATGTACATATCTCTCGTGGTTACAAACCTCAAAAGCGATTAGTCCGGTTATCGAGAGTTATACTCAAGGTCCTCGGATTCGTCTCTCAATGAATCGGAGGTAGGTTGTTTGAGTATAGGGATGTAGAGAAAAAGAAAAAAAAGAAAAGAAAAAAAAGAATAGAAAAGAAAGAAAGAAAAATCCCTCTCGAAAATGTGTCTCCTTGATCCTTTTCTTTCTTTCTTTCTTTCTTTCTTTCGTCTTTTTTTCCTTTCATTCTTTATCATTTTCGTCTTACGGGCAAACAAAATTAAAAGAAGATTATCTCTCGGAGGGGGTATATAAATTATACGACCTCGGAAAAATCCGTTGATCTTAGAGGAATTAAATGCTTCGTCGTTAATTTTATGCCGGTAAACCATAAATCTCAATCCTCCTTAAACCATAACAAATATTGTTTTGACAAGTCATCCGAAGGAGTAGTCTCTTCTCTCTCTCTCTCTCTCTCTCTCTCTCTCAAGATTTCTTCTTCTTTGAAAGAGAGAACGGCAAAGAAGGCAGGCAGACCTTCCTTCCCCAACCGGGGCGAGTAAACGTGAACATTGCCCGTTCTCGAAGAGGGAAAGGAGAGACTTGAAAAGTGGAACACGGCCAATGTCTCTCGGTGACCTCGTGACACACATTTTCCCCGTAACTCTCAACGAAAGTGAAAAGAATCGGTTCTTTTACGGGTCATTTAAGATTTATAACCACCGAATGTAGTACCCTTAATATTACAATTTACTTCGAAATCTTTTTCAAAAATTAACATCCTCCGAACAATCGGCACACAATTTACCGGATTTTTATCCCTTAAACCTTCGTAAACACGATCATTGTGTCTTCCTTCCTTGTTTTCCTTTCTCTCTTCGCTTTCATCCTCGAACATTTTAACGACTATCTATTTCCCTTAAAAGAGACGTGCGACTTAAACGACGCGTCGAATAGTTCTCGAGTTTATCAAATATATCTTCTCTTTCAATATTGCACAATTATAAAGATTATACTTCGATTTGCGTTATAAAAAAAAAAAAAAGAAAGAAGAAGAAAGAAAACAAAATCGATGATTTATTAGCTCATATATCGATACACGTTTCGACGAGGACATTGTCAATATGTGGGGGAGGGTTGGAGAGGGGGAGGTGCATTTGTCCCGGCTTTCTTAAAATTTTCTTTTAAATAGACCCCTCCATTAGTTCACTATATATGGATGATAAAGTATTGCCATTTACGACCATTCGTTTCGTCTAAGTCGTTTCTAATGCGCTTCCCATTAAATGCGACAAACGTTTTATTTTCTCTCTCTCTCTCTCTCTCTCTCTCTCTCTTTTTTCTTTGTTTTTTTTTCTTCAAAAACTGATCGAAAATAATAATTTTTATTCTTGACCGAAAAAAAAAGATAATAATAATAAAAAATTAAAAAAATAAGAGAGATAGATAGAGAGAGAGAGAGAGAGAGAGAGAGAGAAAAGAAAAAAGGAACCGTCATCCAGTTCGTTCTCAGCGTGCGACGACGAAGGAAGAAACCACAGAGACCGAGGAAAATTATGTGCGGTGAAAAGTGGGTTTCGACGGATCGACGACCTTGAGGCGTTATTATGACTTTCGTAAACAGGATAAAAAAAGGTTCACTTTCGCTGCAGATGGGAAAAAAACGGAATTACTCTTTGGGAAATCGTTAGAGCCGACCATAACGAATTCTCCGTACAGTATCTCCGAATC